>BSBK01009580.1:152500-310000 GCA_027943335.1 Chamaecyparis obtusa | reverse complement strand
CTTATTTCTTATGTTTATCAACTGCTCCTTAGTGATTCCTACCTTCATAGTAATATCTTCAACAATTTTACTAATTTTTCTCTTCCTTGTCACCTTATCTTGTTCTTCTCTGATCTTTCATGACTTCTCCCTATAAGTTCCCCATCTATCCTTAGTAGGGTCTACTTCTGCTACCAGAACATACTCTACCTGCATAGTCAAGATTTCAAAACTTACTTCATACCCCATAGGGTAACACCATTTCTTCCTTGATTCTACTGCCTCAAAACAAACATAATCAATTTCAACCATGAAAGGGATAGTGTCCTCATACTTCTTAACAATGTTTTGAGGTATCCTATACCTTTCCTTCATCTGTCTTTGTAATATTTTGGTCCAAGAAATAGCTCACCATTAACCCAATTCTTTTCTTGTCTTCAATAACTCTTCTAAAATCTGAATTCTAGTGGGTACATTATCCTTCCATGCCCTAGGATGCATGCCAGGAAACTTGTAAATGATATGAATGTACATATGGACTAATAATGACCCAAACCTAAACGCTTTAGATTTTTCTTTCTTTGTGGCCTTTACATTCTCTAGGAACTATTGTCCTAGAACTTCACAAAGGTTATATTTCTTATTTTCCTTCACCATTCTCTTTTCCATCATGATGACTCCAGCTGGTACAAAGTTTGGTCTACTACTATAAAACAATTTGTAACCCAATAACATTTCCACCAACCTAACATCTTGCTGAAAGATGTCATTGACTGTCATCGCCCTCTTATCTCACTTGGAATGGGTTAGGGTTTCTGCCTATTTCCTTAGATTATTTTCTGCAATTGGAAGGGCTCCTTAATTATCAAGTTCTGTTATGTCATGAATCATTTTTGCACATATTTTTACTGGTTGTTCTCCAATCCAAATAAACTGATCATGTATCTTGCTAAGTATAATCTTGAACCATTATGTTTCTGTGAATTTCATGAGTAGGGTTAGCTTAATGATAAATTGGTTTTGTAGGTGTTTGAACTCTTCTACCATAGATTCATCTGCTTCTATCATAGAATCAAATTCACTGTAAATGTTTACATCTCCAATGATTTCATATTTGCAATGTATGTATGCCCTAATGTCTTCAACATGTAACACGCTGAGAAGGGTTTGTGAAAATGCTCCTTCCAGATCATCGTTACAAGAATTAAATGAATGTCTCTTGAATTTATACCTAGGTCTATCCATAACATCATAAAATACTAGTGCATCCATAACTTCTCAATGAGTATAGGTCTAAATACCTTTAATGTGCTAAAATCCAGATCTCTACTACACACAATCACAGAATCTCTCTGATGGACTACAACTGATTTAGAACCCAATTGAAGATCTGTGATTAGAGATCACCAAGTTGATGATTAGATATGACATATGATTAAATTAGTAATATGTTGTCATTGATGTCAACTAGTTTGACAGCACTTATCTTGTAAGTTACAATACCTAAACATCTGTAGAAAAGGAGTAAAAGAGATGAAGAACAGAAATATCTACATGAGGAAAATGTATATGACACATGAAGATAAGGAATACATTGGGTAACTTGCTCATGAATCTATGACCCTATGTTATTGACTTGATTGTGTTTCATTCATCTATGATGAGGAAAAGAACTAAAAGACACAAGGTAGTGTGGTCGGTTAATGAAGCATCACAGTGTACACCGAGCAATGTAGTGTATACCGAGCACAGTATAAACTGAGCTTGTCTTCACTGACACATTGCTTTGTTAACCGAGCAAGAGAAAAGGAACTAAATGATTAGTTTAGCCGATAAGGATTGATGAGCTAGAAAGTACATCAAAATCAGAGATAGAGATAATGTTTATTATGAAGATCAATAGCTAGCATAAATCAAGGAAGATCTAAAGGATGGAATTAAAACGTGTTACTGACACATTAGCCGAGAAAGGTTTAAGAGGCAAAATGGATGAAGGAGAATAAGCAGCAAAATCTTATGGAGGAGAAGAAAATGGTTTACTTGTCTATTTAAGAGACTAGGGTTTCGTTATGAAACTTATGCTAGAAGGAGACTGTATAATTATCGGATGAACAAGCTTCATGTATGCCTGATCAAACTGGTTAAGGAGAACCAAACTGCAAAGTTTACCGAGTGTCAGAAAGCTATTACCGAGCGATAGTAATTCATTGATTGTTGTTGATACAAAATTGATCTATTGATCAGAGCATTTGAATGAGCATAATATAGATCTCAACATTTGTAACTAAAGTTGTATTGTAATTAGGTCAACTGTTGTTACATTTTCACCATTGTTAACAGAGAAATGTCTTAACAGAGTGGACTTGAAAGTCTTATATGTATCATTCCTAGAATGAACATTGTTATCCTATCAACCCCATAGTGAATGCTAATTGGACGA
The DNA here is from genome assembly GCA_027943335.1 of Chamaecyparis obtusa. NCBI lineage: Eukaryota > Viridiplantae > Streptophyta > Pinopsida > Cupressales > Cupressaceae > Chamaecyparis > Chamaecyparis obtusa. The sequence continues at coordinate 307,581 of BSBK01009580.1, read as the reverse complement.
TAACGGTTGGTCTAAAATCATCTAACAAGGTCACACCTCACAGTGTGTTTGTAACCTTTAACAAGGTTGGGTCTTCACCGACCTCACTTCAAAAGAGTGAACATTTTTGGGTTGCCGGTCCCAGGTGGTTTTTCCCTTCACAAAGTTTCCACGTTAAATCTTTTGTGTTTTGTGTTAATTGTGGTGACTGTTTGTTATCATACTTTGCATATTACATGTTGGATTTGATTGCTAATCATTATTTGTTATTGACTGGTAATCGGTAAAAGCATAGACAGTATAGTATTTTATGTTACCGAGCTGTAGAAGTTTAAGTAAATTGTTTTGGATTATACATTTTGAATTGGGACTGTGGATAATTGATTCACCCCCCCTCTCAGTTATTCTAACAATTGGTATAGGAGCATTGGTTGCTTGGAACAAAGTTTTAAGGACTTCAGCACAAAGCTCTCAAAATGTTTAAGAGGGAAGTGCCAAAGCTAAACAAAGATAACTTCACAATATGGCAAAGTCGAATGAAGCTACATATATCCAAAATTGTGAATTCTGCCCTAGATCTGATGGAGAATGGATACCTTGCACCACCCACTGGTCCCTTGACTCTTGATCAACTAAGAGACAGGCATGAACATAATGTTACTATGATGGAGATTGTTGCTGCCTGTTCAAATGTTGAATTTGAAGACATCAAGGACTGCACTACTACTAACCAGATGTGGGATAAACTTTCTCAATTTTATAGTGGTGATGTGAATGTCAAGAGAGCAAGACTCGAAAGCTTAAGACGAAGATTCAATGACATGAAGATGAAAGAAGGTGAAAACATTATGCAGTACACAAACAAAATAAAGGAGGTAGTTCACACTATTAGAGCATCGGATGGAGTTATTGATGAAGACACTGTGGTAAGAAAAATTTTAAGGACCTTATTGCCTATCTATGCCATCAGAATATCTGTAATTCATGAAAATAGGTCAGCACCTAACAACACACTCACTCTTGATAATCTGATTGGAAAGCTTACAACATTTGAACTAAACAATTATGATAATAGTGTTGTACCGAATGTTGAATCCACTTTTATGACTTCTCTGAAGATTGGTAAGTCTAGAAATAAGAATGATGATAGTGATAGCAATACTGATGATGAGCTTGATGAACGTGAAGCTCTTATGGCCAGAAGGTTACCTAAAAGTAAAGGAAGGTATAGAGGCAAATTACCTTTAGCATGCTTTAACTGTAAAGAAGTTGGCCACATTTCTGCTAGATGTCCACACAAGAAAGATAATGAAAGAACAAAAGACCGATCTAAAGGAAGCTATGGGAGAAGAAACAACAGAGGTTGCCGACACTACAATAGAGACAACTGAGATAATAATGATAAAGGCAAGAAGGTATGCTACATTGCTGAGGAAGAAGATATGACCGATACCGACACTGATGATGATGTGGAGGTAGTATTTGTGGCAATGAAGGATGATTCCAAAGAAGATGAAAGGTATGTAGAGATAGCACTTATCTCTAAGATTAATAAGAATGATACATGGATTATAGATAGTGGTTGTACACATCACATGACTAGTGATGAAGAAAAATTTGATTATCTTGATGAATACAATGGAGGATCTATAAGAATGGGTAATGATGCACCCTGTATGGTAAGAGGTAAAGGATCCCTGATGATAAATGATAGATTAAAATGTGAAAATGCTTATTGGGTAAAAGGATTGAACTATAATTTGCTGAGTGTGGCACACCTGAACAATTCAGGCCACTGAGTTGCTTTTGAGAGAAAAAAGGTGAAGATATTTGATGATGGAGGAAGACTTGTTGGAACTGGTACACAATCTAGAGGTAATCTATTTTATCTTGATAATGATCAGTCTTCTTGTTTAATGATGAAAGATGAAGATGCATGGTTGTGGCATAAAAGGTTATGTCATGTGAATTTTGGTAACATGATTAGGATCAGTAAAAAGAAAAGAGTTAGAGGTCTGCCTAACTTATCTAAGCTAATCATGTTATGTGTCATGAATGTCAGAATGGTAAAATGACTAAATCTAGTTTCAAAAGCAAACATTATTCAACAAAAAAAATACTTAAGTTAGTGCATACCGACCTATGTGGTCCTATGAGAACTCAAAGTTACTATGGAGATAGATATTTTATTCTTTTTGTTGATGATTATACTAGGTTGATGACTGTCATGTTCTTGAAAGAAAAATTGGAGGCATTCAAGATGTTCAAGTGGTATGAAGAAAAAGTAGAAAAAGAGATTGGTAAGAATTGAAATGCTTAAGATCTGATAGAGGAGGTGAATTTATCTCTAATGAATTTACTAACTTTTGTAATGAGCATGGTACTAAAAGACAGGTCTCTACACCGAGGACACCACAACAGAATGGCATTGCTAAAAGGAGGAATAGGTCAATTGTTGACTACGCAAGGACATTAATGATAGAAAAGAATGTTGCTCAGCCATACTGGAGGAAAGTTGTTAGCACTGTTGTTTATGTGCTAAACTGAGTACAACTGAAGAAGGACACTAATAAGACACCCTATGAGTTATGGTTTGGACACAAACCCACTGTAAGTTATTTTAGAATTTTTGGAAGCAAATGTTTTATTTTGAAAGATAAAAGAAATGGAAAGTTGACTCAAAAGGTGATGAAGGGATATTTCTAGGATATTCTAGTAAAATTAAAGCATACAAGTGTCTGAACAGAGTAACTAATAAAATAATTGTAAGTACTAATGTTCAAGTTGATGAGTTTGATGATAAGAATATTGAGGAAAGCAGAAAGGAATCGGAAGACTACGGTAGATTCACTTATATTGAACAACCTGAGTATCTACCGAAGCCGCAGACTGTGACAATCGGTCTGCAAGAAAATAATACCAAGGAACAGGAAAGAGAAACTGACAAGCAAGAAGGACCTAGCGAGCAAGCAAATGAACTTGCACAGGATGAACAAGAAAGAAGAAATCGGATACTGGCGAGTTTTGTCAGAAGACATCATCCTAAGACACAAATCATTAGAGACGGACAAGCTGGCATGCAAACAAGGAGTAAAGCAAGACAAGGTACATGTCTAGTTTGTGATTATGAACCGAAGAATGTAAAAGTTGCATTAGAAAATGAAGAATGGGTTAATGCAATGAAAGAGGAAATAGAACAAATAGAGAAGAACAAAACCTGGACCTTAGTACCCAGACCTAAGGACAAGAATGTTATCGGTACTAAGTGGATATTCAAGAACAAGCAAAATGAGAATGGAGAGGTAACAAGAAATAAAGCTAGATTGGTATGCAAAGGATATGCACAAGAGGAAGGAATTGACTATGGTGAAACATTTGCACCTATTGCTACATTAGAAAGATTTTGAATGTTACTTGCATATCCTGCACATAAAAAGTTCAAGTTTACCAAATCGATGTCAAGTCAGCATTTCTAAATGGGATACTTGAAGAAGGAGTCTACATAGAACAACCTGAAGGGTTCGTTGATTCAAAAAATAAAGATATGGTATGTACATTACATAAAGCTTTATATGGTTTGAAGCAAGCACCTAGAGCCTGGTATGAGAGGCTACATACTTATTTGTTAAGTATTGGATTTGTTAGAATAAGTGAGAACAACAATTTGTATATGAAAGGAGATACTGAAGATACTATTCTTATTGCTGAAATATTTGTGGATGACATAATATTTGGAGGACAAGATCAAATATGTAAGTAATTTTCTGATGAAATGAGAAGCGAATTTGAAATGTCTATGTTTGGAGAGATTAAGTTCTTTCTAGGACTACAAGTGATTCAGCAGAATGATGGTATATTCATCACACAATCCAAATATATCAAGGAAGTATTGAAGACATTTGGCATGGAAGATGCTAAACCTATGGGAACACCGATGGCTACTGGATGTAAATTGGCTAAGGAAGATGAAACTATAGAGGTGAACCAGACACTGTACCGATCAATGATTGGTAAATTAATGTATGTAGTGCATAGTAGACCAGACATAGCACATGTTGTGGAAATTGTTGCAAGATTTTCTACAAACCCTAGAGAGTCACACATGGTTGCTACAAAGAGAATCTTAAGATACCTGAAGAAAATAGAAGATTATAGATTATGGTATCCTAAGGAAGGCAAATTTGAACTCAAAGTCTATACCGACGCTGATTGAGCTGGAAATGTGGATGATAGAAAAAGTACCACTGGAGGAGCATTTTTCTTTGGTGAAAGACTTGTTACATGGACAAGTATGAAGCAGGCTTGCATTTCCCAGTCTACAGCTGAAGCAAAGTATGTTGCTACTACTACAAATTGTTCAAATATTGCATATATTAAGCAAGTATTGGAAGGTATGAATTGTTGGAATTAGGAGAGGTAGGGTACTAAGAGGGGAGGGGTGAATCAGTGCCCACAAAAACTTTAACACATTATCCTTTTAGATCTACAATAGAAAATAGTGATAACCTTCTAAAATAACTTGTATCTAATACATGTAACATTCATCCATTCAACTTGTGAAAGTAAATAACATGAAATCAACAATATAACAGTCCCATAACACAAGTATTTTGGTAATGTAGAAACCCTTGTTAGAAGGTAAAAACTATGGTGGGGATGACACCCACAAATTCTTCACTACTGCAAATAGAAAAGGTTTCCCTGTTAGGGCTACAATTTTTGATCACTTCTGGTGGTCGTACCCTATTAGGAGTAACATGTTAAATCAGCTAGATCTACCTAGTTATAAGATTTTAGCAACACTACTTGAGTGTGCACTCGGTTAAGAGATTTACAAAAGACTGTCAAGTCTACTCTGTTAAGAGATTTAACCAAAACTCTATTACAATTGTTAGAAAGCAATAGGTAACTATCTGCTAATGACAAATTGATTGTCTGATACAGATCAATAAAGTAATGATAAAATATCACCTTTACTATGATGAATCTATGCTCTGAACTGCTCGGTTAGCCTGCTTTGATTCTGCTTAATCTAATAACATCTAAATACTGATATGCTCTATCAACTGATAACCTTGAAGGTTGGCTAGAACTTCAAGTGCTTCTTCACTCATACATCAATTCCCATCAAAATTATGTAACATACAAAATATATAGCATACAACATTATGCCGCTTATACAAAATTAGGTTTACAAACCTTAGACAAAAACCCTAAGATCTACGGTGTACAAAAATGACCTAGATCAAACTATTACATAGAATCTTCATCGTATCTTAACAATAAATTGTTCTCGATCTTGGTAAAACATTTTATGATCTATTGTAACCATTTGCATAGAAGAATGTGTCATTCCTGATTACTATGTCATTTCTTGTGATCCTTAGTAAACACTGTATAAACTGCTCGATGTTCATTCTAACACTCGACTTTTACTATCGCTTGGTATCGGTGTTTGTTGATGCTCGATAAACTGACTGATGCTCGATGTATACACTTTAACCGATTGTCATTTTTTTTATAGTTACCTACTAGCTTCATATATATAACCGACTAATATTATTTGATAACCTTTGATACTAATGACAATCTTTAATGCTCAATAGAGATAACAATCTCCCCCTTTGGCATTAGTATCAAAACTTGAATGTATATAGACCTTATGTCTCAAAACTTATATCTCCACCATATAAATATACACATCAAAAATTTCTAAATAACTCCCCCTCGGTGCATGCTCCGGTAATGTGTAGTATACTAGGCAAAAAGTTACATATTTGGCATATACATTGATTTCCCCCTTTTTGATATTAATGCCAAATAAAAAAAATGGTATACTTACAGCTTGTCAAAAATGTGTTGATGGATTTTCTTTAGTGACTCCAAGAGGTTTTCCCATTCCTCTTTCAAGTTGGTGAGAGCAATGTGCTCAAGACCGACTTGTGCATGCATGTCAAAGATGTTATCCAACACAGAAATCTCTGGTGTTGTAACAAGTTGTTCCACTTAGACAATATGTTTTTCAAAAAATTTCAGGTATGGAAGGAGTTCTATCTGCAACTTAGTAACCTGATCGGTGATCCACTCTTCTTGTTTCTTAAGATCTGCTATCAACCGCCTGAGTTCTTGAACTCTGAGTATGTGCTTAGCAATAGCTTGTGGCTCGTTTGTAGCTGCATGTGCACTGACTATGATTTCATTTTCAAGTGATTTTATCTTTTCACTGATCTCAGTAGTGAATGGTCTGACACTGCATAGCTTCAGTAAGAATTGACAAATTAATTGAGTTACTGATTTGATCTCGATTATTACCTCAACTAGGTTAACCTTGTTAATTGCCACTTCTTGGTTGATTCTTTCTGCAAGTTTGTTTTGAATCTTGGATTATGCCCTTTCTTCAATTCGCTTGTCAGCATCAATGTTTGGGGCATTTATCTTCTCAGTAAGTAAAGCAAGTTGATCTATGATAGGAGTATCTTCATCAATGTTCACTTCAGGTACTACCTGTTGTAAGATATCCCTAACATCCGTTAATATTTCTTTGCATTTAGTCTCTTGCTTCAATTTCTCTTGTGTTGCTTTTCTAGTAGACAATTCCCCATATGTTCTCAATTCCTCAAGGCTAAGGGTCCTCGGGTCACCCTCTAGTATTATAATCACTTCATCTAGAGTGACTGGCCCTTTTCCTTTACCCTTCTTTTTCTTTTTCTTCTCGGGCTCTTTTGCTACAACAACAATAGGCTTTTCATTTGTTGCCCTTGGTGTATTTTGTCGGGTAGACACATTATCATCCTTTTTCTGCTCTTCAGTAACCTGTGTGTTGGTAGACTGAGTCGGAGCCTCTAAAGTTGTGTCTAGTGGGGTCACCTCTGTAGCTTTTGGCTCTTCCTTCACGATTTCTAATTTATTGGCCTCTGTCTCTGCAGGCTTGTTTGTCTTGGCAGGAGGTTCATTGCTTGGTTCCTTAGTTGTGTCTTGTGGTTTCTCAGGGATAGAGCCTTTGGGTTGTTCCTTTGATAGAATTTCAACAGCTTCAACTAAAACTGGAAGCTCACCCAGTAAAGATGTGATTGCACATTCGGTAAGTGGTGCCTCATCTTGTGCATGTGCAGGTTCAACATTCACATCCTCATCATTATCCCTATCATCAAGATCACCATTGGTGATGTCCTCAATGAGTACATCATTGTCATCCTCGATCTAGATCTCTGCAAGATCCGGTGCATCCTGTGAACTATCATGAATCTCTTGCACAACTGTAGTATTAATTACCTTGGTAACTGATATATCTTCTTCCTGCATCTTTTGTGCATTATCATCTTCAATAAAAATTCCTTTTCCTTTGGACTTGTGTCTCTTCTTAGACAAATTTTGAAAAGCAATTTTCTTTGTTTGTTCTTTCACAGCAAGAACAGATGTCCAGATGACTTGACCTGATTCGTCAAGATCTGCAAGGTTCTCATCCAGTATTTGCATAGCTCAATTTCTGACTAGAAATATTTGCACCGATGATTCCATAAGTTCTTTTATCTCCTCCATAAATAAAGTTGGTGCTACCAAAGCTAGCATTTGTTCTCTCATTTTCTTCTCAGTTTCCAGTGCATAACTCCATTTCTGGTTTATTCTCTCTTCAAGTGCAACTGGGAGTTGTGTACTGAACTCTAGTGGAACTCTTTTGAAATGTATCATCTTCTGGATGACAACTTCCTCTATTTTATTTTGATCTTCATTTGACATTTTGTCAAATCTTTTAAGTTTCGGGTCAGAGATGTCTCCATTCTCCAATATGTCCTCAATGACATCATCAATTGAACGTTTCTTGTTACTGACAATCTTGAATTGTCCTTGATTGTTTTCTTCATCTTCATCCTCTAAATCTTCCTTGCCTCTTATCAATTTTCTTCTCCTTTTCTTTGGTGGCTCAACTACAACCTTGGATCATTTCTTTGCATATGTCTTTGTCGGTGTAGAAGCCTTTCGTTTTACTATCTTTTCTGCTCCCTTCTTCTGTGGTGGTGTAGCTGTAGTGGATGATCGTGTGCGTGCACCTATCTGTACTAGTAACTGTGTGCACAAAAAGTGTGACACTTCTGTGAATCCTTGCATGCAAGGAGACTCAATAATGAGTCCTCGCAAACCGACTCACAGCTCTCTATCCGAGCAGAGCATGGATTGATATTATGGCCCTCAGATTGACCCAGTTACCCATGCAAATACAAACCCGGAACGAGAGATTCAAAGATGAATAGCAAATCCGCTAATCTCCATGAATCTTGTTCATGCATGCGAATGAAAATGCAAGCTAATCTAGATGATAGCAATGCAATGCTTGAAAATAAATCTAGATTATGATAGAAAATAACAATGCAAGAACCTAATCTATGAAAGTAAATATGAAGTTAATTTAAATGAAGATGTAAGTGATAAAAATCTATATGAATTTCAAAGCTCTGTGAAAACTGGCAGCATAATGATGATATGAAAATTCCGGATCCTTGTTGACAAGGAGAGGGCTCCTTTTTATAACAAATTATGGATTTTAATGCAAATCTAGAAGCAATGTGGGATAAATGAAAAAGGGGAAACAAATGACGTTTTTAGCAAGTTTGTAGGAAAATAGAATTCTTTTTATTTTATTTCTCTTATTAATCAATTTGTTTCTTTTTTTCATCACAAGAGATATTTGAGAAGATATTTTATTTATTTAATTAAAAAGAATAATATCTCTCCTAATTAAATAAAATAAAATTATATAATTTAAAGATAAATATTAATGAAATAAAATAAAATCATTTAATTAAAAAATGAATTTTAATTAAATAACCTTATTTCATTTAAGGAATATTTATTTCAAATAAATAATGTTATTTTATTTATTTAAAAGGGATTTATTTTTCTTAATTAATTAAATAAAATTAATGAAATATTCAAACCTTAGGAAGAATTGAGATGATTCAAATAGTTACGATTTGATCAAGTAAAATATTGATTCAGGAATTGATATTTGGTAAATTGAATAAATGGGGCCCAAAGTCTAGGCGACCATTTTAGGGTGCATACATTTGCCCCTCTTTGACTAATGTGAGGTCGACTTGGGATCACATGCAGTCAAAGAATGGAATTGAAGTGTGAGATTGATTTGGGATCACAAAACAACCCAGATGTGTGTTCAACGGATGGGAACACATCAGGACATAGATAGGCAGATTGAAAAAGACAAGGCCAACACCTGTGAATAGGTAATTGTCAAGTCTCAAATAAGAGATAAGAATCTCAACCAAGGTTGCCCCAAGAGAAGCAATTGATAAATTTGATAAAGCTGAATCAAGCATTGAAGTTAATAGGTACTGCCCCCTCGTGATCGAAATCGAAATGAGATAAAGGAGAAACAGTAAATTGATAAATTTGATCAAATCGAACTAAACATAAGGTTCTTGATGTAAAATGAAAAATATAAGAATCACAGAACCAAGGTAGATCAGCAAGAAAATTATGCCCATAGGTTGAATTAGAAGACAAGAAGTGGGGTGAAGGCGAATGGAAGATAGAAGTTTGGAAGAAATGGAAAGAAATGGAGAAAAGAAAGAGAAATTGCCTTGAGAAAGAGGATGCATCAAAATCAATCAACTGTTTAAGATTGGGAATTTCGATTGAGATCACGAAAGAAGATAAGGAAATGAAGAATGTGATCATAGTTGACTGAAAGTCCACAAGAAAGATGAAGGAAACCCTCTCAAACTCATAATGCAGCCTAAAATTGCAAATTTAACATGAAGCCTAAATAATGCAAGCTATATGAAAATGCAAAGGTGTACTTGCAATAGGGTAACATAGGTTTGGTTGTGTTCATCATTCATTAGAGAATGTAAAAGAACTTATTTTCATCATAGGGCCATTATTACCGGACATCGGACGATCACACAATCAACACTAGTCACAAACGCAACTATGAAGATATGAATGTGATTTAGATCAGGAATGTGGAAAGATTCTAACATGAGCATCAAAGACATAAAGGTCAAGATGACTACAATGTTAGCTTACCCAATTTAATGTAGCAAAACCATGCTCGCATGAAGGCATAAATGCCGGGATGACCATGAGAACGGTTGTGCAAAAATAGTCAAGGATGATGCCTTAAATCTCCGAAGTGTGTCAAGGAGACAACAAGAGACACTCAAGATAGTCAAGAACACACCCACAAGCAGAAAGCAAATAAAAATGTGCCCCATGCCCCAAGTCCTCTAGCTATGCATCATGGAGAGACTTATTAGACAAAGGCACTCAACGAAAATCAATAACAGTCAGCACACAAAGAAATTTTCATGACATATCTCAAGCATTAAGTGTTGCATTTAAAAATTTAAGTGTGTAAACTGATACTGAGTTCCGAGGATAAGGATCGAATGCTTGCTAGCTGGTAAGATCACATGACCAAACTGGATAAGACCAAACTGATAAGCGTTGAAAAACACTCGATGTCAGGAGTTGTGTTGAAAAACACAGTTGGGGTGGTGTTGAAAAACACCCTTTGCGAGGTGTCCTAAAGACAAGCATATCCAAGAGACCACAGATAACACAGTGATGCCCCCTAGACAAAGACAAAGACCAATTCCAAATCAAGGCAACAAGGATGAGGCATGATGGAGAAAGGCTAAGTGTCAAGGACGCATGTTAAGAAATAGGGGTGCAAAGGCCTCAAGTAGCGCCCGTTTCCAGGTTTTCACCACTTGGAAGAATTTTTTCAGGACTTTTTATAATTTTATTTTTTTTGTATTTTTGCTACCAAGGTGCCTGTTTCCAGGTTTTCACCAAGGCACTTTTTCTATTTTTTTTTATTTTTTTTGAATTTTTGATTTTTTTGGTATTTTTGGAATATATAATTTTTTTGAGATACATCAAAGCACCTATTGCTAGGTTTTCACTAAGATGATAATTTTATCAGGACATTTTCTGATTTTTAGAATTTTTTCAGCATCATATATGAATTTTTTTTTGGAATTTTTTCAGGATCAATAAGGATGTACAAAAGATGTCCCCAGATAGAACAGGCATCAAGGATAGAACTTCTTCAGGTGCAAAACATTGATAGGCTCAGGGAGCTGCTCCCCCTTTTCAGTAGATAGTAGATAGGCACCTGTACCAAAAGCCGCTGTGATAATGTAGGGTCCAAGCCAATTAGGTTCAAATTTGCCCTTCTGTTCTCTATTTTGTTGGTTCTTAGGATTCTCTCGCAGGACAAGATCGCCTACTTGGAATGCTCTAGGGCGAACCTTTTTGTTGAATGCCTTGGACATCCGCTTTTGGTAGACCCTCATATGGTCAAATGATGCTTTGCGCTTTTCATCCAGAAGTTCCAATTCTTGTAATCTCATGGCACGATAGTCTTCATCTGTAACGAGACCTTTGAGAGAGACTCTAAGTGACGGAATCTCAACCTCTAAAGGTAACACTGCTTCAGCGCCGTATGTGAGGGCAAAAGGAGTAGCCCCAGTTGGAGTACGAATACTCGTTCTATAGGCCCACAAGGCTGGGTTTATCTGTAGGTGCCAATCTCTACCATTCTTATGAACTGTTCTGTGTAAAATCTTGAGAATCGTTTTATTTGAAGCCTCTGCCTGACCATTTCCTTGCGGGAAGTAAATGGAGGACCAATGTTGCTTTATCTTAAATCTTTGGCAGAGTTGTGTAAGGTCCTTGTTTTTGAACTGACCTCCATTGTCAGTGATGATCTCAAATGGTACTCCATATAGACAGATGATATGGTTTAAAATGAATAAAGATATTGTCTTGCCTGAGGCAACAGAAAGTGGAACAGCCTCTACCCATTTTGTGAAGTAGTCAGTAGCAGTGATAATGAACTTATGTCCACCTGATGAGTTGGGATGAATCTGCCCAACAAGGTCAAAGGCCCATCGCTGGAATGGCCAGTGAGATATAGAAGGAATTAGCTCCCTACCTGGAGCATGTATCAGGTGTCCATGTTTCTGGCATTTTTCACAAGACTTGGCAAAAGCTACTGCATCGTAGGCCAATAGTACCCCGCCCTAAGCAACCTTCGAGCCATGGAAAGACCATTAGAATGTCCCCCACATATGCCCTCATGGATGTCAACTAGCGCTTGATCAGATTCCTCCTTTTCTAAGCACCTAAGAAGTGTCCCATCTAGACCCCTCCTATACAAACCACCAGAGATGAGGGAATGGCGAGAGGCGTTACGGACAAGGTTTCTTCTTTCAGATCGGTTAAATGTGTCAGGGATGATGCCATCACGGAGATATGAGTAAATAGCACCATAGCGGGAGGATTCATGATTGACAAGGGTGCAAATGACATGGTTTTCGGGTGAGTCAAATATGGGATGACGTAGCTCTTCCACCAAGAATTCATATCTGGACTCATGTTCCTCCAACTGAAGAAGTGAAGCAAGGGTGACCATAGCGTCAGCTGCTTTGTTCTCAGCCCTAGGGATTTGCTGAAAAGTGACAAAAGTAAAATACCGTCTTAATGAATCAACCATTTTTTTGTAAGGTATCAACTTGTCATCTTTTGTTTGATATTGCTCATTGACTTGATTAATGATCAACTGAGAATCCCCATAGATATGTAGTTCTGTGATATTCCACTCTATAGCCATTTTTAGTCCATTTGTTAAAGCCTCATACTCGGCTATGTTGTTTGTGCATGGGAAGAGTAACTTGTAAGATTTGGGAATAGTGTACCCATGTGGAGAGACAAACAACACACCAGCTCCAGAACCGTTTTGCATGTAGGAACCATCAAAGAACAGTTTCCAGGATCTCTCAGTCAGGTACATAATATGTTCATCTGGGAAATTGACTTGAATGGGCATATTATCTTGAATTGGGAAATTAGCCAGTTGATCTGCAATAGCCTGGCCTTTGATTGCCTTGCGCTCAATATACTCTATGTCAAATTCAAAAAGAATCATCATCCATTTAGCAAGTCTACCTGTGAGAGCAGCTTTACCGAGCAAGTATTTGAGAGGATCAATTTTTGCTATGAGGTGTATGGTGTGCGCAAGCATATAGTGTCGCAATTTTTGAGAAGCAAATACTACTGCAAGGAAAGCTTTTTCAATACTAGTATAATTGACCTCATAAGCAACAAGAGTGCGGCTAATATAATATATGGCCCTTTCTTTCCCTTGTTCATCTAATTGAGCCAATAATGCCCCCAGTGAAGACTCAGTAGCTGATACATACAAAATAAGAGGTTTTCCTGAAATGGGAGGCATTAAAATGGGAGGACTTGCCAAGTATTCCTTAATTTGATCCATGCTTTTCTGGCAATCCTCATTCCAAACACATTGAACACCTTTATGCAAGTTTTTGTTAAAGGGTTGTGCTCTATCTGCCAATTGTGAAATAAACCTCCTTATGGATTGAAGGCGTCCTTGAAGACTCCTCATTTGACTGATATTTTTGGGAGGTGGCATGTCTATAATGGCTTGGACCTTTTCGGGGTCCACTTCTATCCTTTGGCTGAAATGATGAATCCCAGTAATTTTCCAGAAGTAACACCGAATGCACACTTTTTTGGGTTTAATCTTAGTTGAAATTGTTCCATGCGATCTAGAATTACTTCTAAATCAGCCAAATGTGTTCCTCTTTTCTTAGACTTAGCGAGGGTGTCATCCACATAATCTTCCATATTCTTATGCATCATGTCATGGAAGATGGTTGTCATAGCTCTTTGGTAAGTAGCTCCTGCATTTTTCAATCCAAAGGGCATGACATTCCAACAATAAGTACCCCATGCGCATGTGAATGCAGTCTTTTCTTGATCCTCAGGAGCAATCTTGATTTGATTATACCCAGAAAAACCATCCATCAAGGAATAGATCTCATAGCCTGCCGTCATGTCCACTATCATGTCTATATTAGGAAGTGGAAAATCATCCTTTGGGCATGCTCTGTTAAGATCTCTAAAATCTGTGCAGATTCGAATGGATTTATCATGTTTGGAAACAGGTACAATGTTGGAAATCCAGTCAGCATAGTCGATGGCTCTAATGAATCCTGCACCAAGGAGCTTTTCTAATTCAGCTTTCACTAAAAGAGCTATATGAGGGTGCATTTTTCGCAACTTTTGTTTGATAGGTTTCACACCTGGAGCTATGGACAAATGATGCATAATGAGATTAGTGTCCAACCCTGGCATGTCTGAATATGTCCATGCAAAATTAATTTTCTTCTTTTGGAGGAACTCAGTGTAGGCTTTCTTTTCTTGAGGGGATAAAGATTTAGCCAAGTGTACAATTTTTGGAGCCGCTTCTGTACCCAAATTAACAGCTTCTGTAGGTTCAACCAATACTGATGATCTGTCCTGAAAATAGCTTGGGAGACTATCAAGTACCTCATCCGTAGGTGCCTCAGAGAGGTTTTCACCTTTGGATACGTCTTTTTTTGTTACTTTTTTTGGTTCTGACACCGCCACATAGTGGTTTTCACCATCAGAACTCTTATGCTTTTTTTCTTTTCTTTTTATCTTGTGACTAAGGTACTTGATGTCTGGTTCTGTCATGCTGGTAGCTGGTTCACTGGTGGAAGAGACTACAGGTTCAACAGCATTTAGGTAGCAAGTGATCTCATAGTCATTGGAAAATGTCAAGAGTTGAGGCTCTTGATGACGTTGAGACCAATCAATAAGGTTGGGATTAATGAGGGGTAGATTGATGTCTGGTTCAATATTAAGGATATAGGGGATGTCATCTCTGGTGACCGCAGAATCGGAGTCTGTCAAGTATCCCTCTAAGGTGTCTAAATCAAGATTCATCCCATCAAGTGAAGAATTGTCTACTAATGCGACATGTGGGTTCGAATCTTCTAATCTAACACACGACTCATTAGCTACGTTGGGTTGAGTACTATAAGCATGAACAACATCCATATTCAAATCAACTGTTGCATCTGAGAGTGAATCCCATTCATACTCATTTGAGTCTGTGTCTGAATCCTTGCTAGGATGTTTACACCAGTTGGGTTTCCTAAGCCTTGAGGTAGAAGCCTGGACATCTTCGAGAGTCACACCTTCTCGGATGAAATTTTCAGCATGTCCTTCAGTAGTGATTTGGTGTGTACTGGTAGTCATATTTTCTGAATCTCCCCAAAGGAGATTTGTTGAAGGAACCCAATCATCTGTCATGTCTTGTTGATTGGTCAAGTCTGGTACATATTCTGTGTCATCTTTACTATCCCGCTTATCAGGAATGGGGACAGCGTGCTTGTTTTTCTTCATAAAGCCTAGGCCAATCGGTTTCTTAGACTTACGTCCAAAAAGATCATGATTAAGTGGTTCAGCTCTAGCATCTAATCTGTGGTTAAGAGGGCCATACCCTGGATAACCCATCTTTTTGACAAGAGTATATCCTCTCCCATAAGGCTTAGGAGAGGGGGAGAAATTTTCATTGTGCTGGTATTTCGCCTCTTTGTACATCCAATCTCGAATAGCTACTTCCTCTTTTTCATCTTGTATTGGTACTGAGGATTCAACAAACTTGTCAAATAGTGTCATTGCCGAAGAAGACGGTTTCATCTCCTGTGAAGGCTTTCCATAGGACCTAGGGGAAACAGGCATCTTTGCAAAAGAGTCAAGTTGATACCCCCCCATGCCAAGGTCTACTGATTTAAACTTGTCTTGACATTCTGTTAAAGTTTCTTGATAATCCTCTGCTTCTCGATTAAGAGGGACATGAACATTGGCTGAGATTGAATTGACTGATAAGGTGCTATCCCCTGGTATGCAAATTTCTACTCCATTGTAGGGGAACTTAACACACTGGTGGTAGGTAGATGGCACCGCTTGCATGTCATGAATCCATGGTCTACCTAGTAAAATATTGTATGCAAGGGGTCCAGTATCAACAATTTGGAACAAGATGTCTTTTTCAACTGGGCCAATCCTGACAGGAAGGACAGCTAACCCCTTAGAACTTCGTTCTGCCTCATCATAGGCCTTTATAGTGATCTTCTTTTTAGTGTCAATCACCTCCTCTGAATAGCCCAAAGTTTTTAACAAACTTAAAGTACAAATATTTAGCCCAGCACCCCCATCTATCAACACGCGCCTAACACGGGTTTTATGAATCATTACTTCAATGTGAAGGGAAAGATTGTGTGGATGGCTTAGGGATTTGTCATCATCTTCTGAGAAAGAGAGGTAATGTGGGCTAGTAATGTGATTCACCATGCCTTGAAATTGGTCTATATCTATGTTGTTGGGAACATTTGCTATGCGCAAAGCATCCTCAAGGATCTGTTTATGTCTAGGGGACAACTCTAGAAGCTCCAGTATTGATATTTGCGCTGGAGTTTTTTGTAGCTGATCTACAAGATTATAGTTTGGTTTGGGAGCAGTGGTGGACTTAGTGACATTCTTGGATGCCACTTGCTTGGGTTTATTGGATGGACCTGAATTAGGACCTCTAAGAATGATAGGACCTTGACTCCTAGTAACAGCATTCAGGGTTTGGGAAGATGACCTAGAATGAGGACCTCTCAGCACCACAACAGGTTCTTTGTCAAAGATAGGGGGAGAGTCATAACCATGTGGGTCCTTACTCCTCATCGTGTTAACACTTGGCTCCACAACTTCAAGCATGTTTATCACATTTTCTGCCGCTGTATACGTGTAGTTGATAGCAGCCTTGCCATCCTTTTGTTTAGAGGTTTCCCCCTTGTCATACTTAGGCAATGGTTCTTTAAATGCTTTGTGATCAGCATTGGTATTTAGTCCATCCACCTTAAGTTTTCCACTCTCAATGAGGTCTTGGATAATGTGCTTGAGTTTCCAACAATTTTCAATGGTATGCCCAATGCCATTATGAAATATGCAGAAAGCCTTCTCATCCCACCAATGTGGCTTAATGTCAGGGATGTAATGTTTTGCTGGATCTTGTGGATGCACAAGATTATTGGCAATGAGCGTTTTGAAAACATCCTCGTAAGAATCACCAAGCTTGGCAAATTGACGTTTTTCCTTTTTAGGCTTCTCTTGATACCGTGGCTTGCTCTCTTGTTGAGGAGGTGCATTGAGCTTCATAGCTTGAACTGCACTGGACAAGTGAAGAACGGCTTGATCTTTAGGTTGGGGAGCGTCTACAACTCCGTCATTGACAACTTGTTTGTTTTTGTTCCAGTAGGTGTTCTTCCCTTTATCCTTGTTGTTGTGCTGACCATTGTTGCCATTGTTGCTATGTCTGGTCAAAATGCCTTGTTCTTTGAGAACATCTTCAATTCGACATGCAGTTTCAATCATGGTATCGAAGGAATTGAAGACTATCTTTTTGATCTCATATCTCATTTCAGGCACCAAGTTATTAACAAGGATGTCAATCTTTTCATCCTCATGGATGGTCCTAGGATACTGAGAGCACTTTCTCCTCCACCTTTGCAAGAAGGTAACAAAGGGTTCTCCCTGATTTTGTTTCAAGTTGCATAGGTCCAACATAGTAACTGATCTTGATAGATTGTACGAGAAGTGTTGGACAAATCTATGAACAAGTTCTCTAAAAGTCTTGACAGGGGGAGTGATGTTGGTGAACCATTCCATTGCTTGTCCTTTAAGACTTCTAGGGAACAACCTCATCAAATAGGAATCATCCTGATGGAATTCAAAGCTCATAGTATAGAACTGGCGCACATGGTCATGTGGATCACCACTGCCATCATATTTATCATATTGTGGGAATTCCACCCTCTTTGGAAAATCTTTCATACTCACACTTTGGTCAAATGGATTAGGACAAATAGAGTCTAGTGAGAATGAGCTCTTAGGTTGCATCATTTTTTCCATCATGTGCTTCATTTGACGGATTTCTTCCTCTTGAGAGGGACTTTGCTTTTGTATTTTGTTGTCCACATCAAAATTATAAGGGACTCTGGCGCCCTTGTTGATTAGACTTTCCAAGAATTTATCTTTGTTTTGTTCCAAATACCTATCTACATACTGTTGGAAAATAGGCTCTTGTTGCATTCGCATAAAGTCTTGAGTATCAAGGTCATAATGTGAGCTACCACCTCCGTGTTGGGAACCATGATGTGCATGTTGGGAGTGTGGTCTTGAGTTTCTAGGAGGGGTTTGTCTCCTATAGTGAGCATACTGAGAGGCCCTTCTTCCTCTAGGACTAGGAGATCTAGAAGGGGTTCGTGACCGCCTTCTACTTCGTGGTGTTCTGGAAGGGGTGGAGGGAGTAGAATTATTTCCACTGTTAGCACCCCTGTTGTTGAATTGAGTGTTTAATTGTTGGGCTAACAACCTATCTTGCTCCTCTTGGAATGCTTTTCTCTCTATGTCCAACAAGGCTCGTTGTTCCTCTTCGAGAAGCCTAAGTTTTTCTTCTTTTGTAGCTTGTTCATTTTGTGCAACTTGTTTTTCTTTCTCAATTCTTTTTAGCCTCTCACTTGTATGCCTTGAGGCTGTTCGGAGTGGAGAGTTTGGTCTTGAATGTTTGTACAAATCATTGGTATACGTTGCATTGACATGAGCATCACCAGGTTCATTGTCTTGGTCTTCATGTTGTGACCATTGGTCTGGGTGAGCTCGTCTCTCATGCCTATCAGCTCGTTGATGTGCATCTAGGTACCTAGTGCTGATGGGGGGTGAACTAGGTTGAGCATCATGAGAGGAATTACCAAACAAAATCTTGTCTCTGTGTCTTTCATAGATATCATCAAGGGTTTGATCCATAGCTTCCCTCTCCCGTCGAGTCATGGTATAACTCATATCCATACCTGAGTGTAAAGGTGCTGAGGGGGTACTCAAATCACTAAAATGGCTCTTTGGGTCAAACCAAGTGTCAGACTTACTCCTAGGTGACTGGTCAAATATTGGTTCCTTTTCCTTGCTCTTTTGACGAGTTTGAACTGGGGGTAGTTGGTTGAAGACTATCTGAGGTCGCTTTCCTTGGCTCACTTGATATCTTGTTGTTACTGACATGAAAGGGAGAGTTCAGGCAAATAGACAAATCTAGGAAACGTCAATACTAGACTAGGATAGTAAAAGTTCTCTTGTCCGAGAGAAATAGTGAAGTAGAACTGTTGCAAGTAGGTGCAAACCAATACTGCCACAGAGGTGCTCAATTCTTGGGTGAATACCCTAGCACATATGGATCAGGAGGATGACTTACACAAAGTACTGAATTTGAATGTATGAAAATGGGTGGACAATGAGATTACTAGCACTCTCCAAGTGTGTTATCAAAGAGTCTGAAAATTTATCTATTTGACAGGAACAATTCCTAATTTGTCAATATCAAGCAAAATTTCTTATGGGATCAAGGATCACTAACTCAAAAGGTCAAGGGCACAAGAACCCTAAATACAGAACAGGTCTCTAGAACTGGGACAAGTCATTGAATCGAAGAACTCAGTATTTCAGTTTGTTGTTGATGTTCAAAGATCAAGCAAGTATATCAACGGATTTGTATCAAGCACATAAGACAGCAATCAGGGAGTTCAAGCAAGCAAGTGTCTTCAAACAATGAGCAAGGGGCAAAGCAACCTTGCACATGAACAAGAATAGTGACTTAGTATGCTACTCCTTAAAGATGCTACTTGTGTATGTTCTTGAGAATGTTTTAGTAGGCACTCAAAACACAACAACATCCTAGCAAGCTGTCTAGAAGGATATACATGGCTTTTCTAAAGGGCATCCTCGATATACGCAAGGTACGTGAGGCCCAAATCCGTAGATGAGAAGAATCAAAAATCACACAGCCGGGGGGAGACGGTAACCCAAATCTCCTCCTTCACTTCTCAAAGGTATAAAGTTCTTTGAGGCTTAGCCAAGAGTGAAATCTAACTCATTCCCAAGAGAGGTGTCTTTGGATTCACCTCCCGATATTTATACTCCGCCGGAACACGGGAGTTAAGGTCGTCCCTTGAGGTGATGAAATCCCCAAGCAGGCCTTCTAAAAATGAAAAAGTAAGTAATTCTCTATCAAAAAGTATTGAAAAGCACTAAAGGTGGAACACTTAACGCTTAGAGCAAAGATGAGGTGAGTCCACAAGGTGGAACACTTAACACCTCACACAAGCTACAAACGAGTCCACAACCTAGAAAACAAGTGAGTTCCAGAAAGCACAGAAGGGTTGCCTAGTGGAACAATTAACGCTTATTTCCTATAGACCCCTCCCCTTTAATGTGGCGCTGAGATTGCAACCACAGGGCAGAAATGAGGGGCCGGCGGATTAGCAAGTCCAATAACCCAAAATAGCAATCTAGATCAATCACAAGTAATCTAAGACTGCTAATCAATAAGACTATTTTGATATTTGAAACCAAGAATTACTTAATGTTTAAAAGACAGGCATTCACTTTAAAAACAAACTTGCATGAAAGCAAATCTATGTTCATTTATTTCTCATTAAGAGCATAAAAGAAATGTGTTCTAGGAAAGCGTGTAACACTCAAGCCAGACACGAGAGCTTAATTTTATGCCCAAAACCAAATGTTCTAGAGATTTTGAGAATGTACCTTAAGTCCAAAGATCTGCAATTCACGATTTAGCACCTGTAAATGCCCAGAAGAAAAAAACTTAGTTCCCCTAAAAAAACAAACAAAA
This sequence comes from Chamaecyparis obtusa, assembly GCA_027943335.1. Classification (NCBI taxonomy): domain Eukaryota; kingdom Viridiplantae; phylum Streptophyta; class Pinopsida; order Cupressales; family Cupressaceae; genus Chamaecyparis; species Chamaecyparis obtusa. The sequence continues at coordinate 287,015 of BSBK01009580.1, read as the reverse complement.
AGAGTACTTAAGAAACTAATTTAATCTAAAAAGATTAATTAACAAAACTAAAATTAAATTAAATTAATCTAATTAAAAAAACTAATCTAAAAATTTAAAATAAAATTAAAATAAAATAAACTAAAAAAATAAAAAAATCTAAATTAACAAGATTAAAAAAAAAAAAAAAAAAATCTAACCTAAATTAATAAAATTAAAAAATCTAACGCAAAAAAAACAAAATTTTAAAAAATCTAATCTAATTTAATAAAATTAAAAAAATCTAATCTAAAAACAAAATTTAAAAAAATCTAATTTTATTTTTAAAAAATTAAAAAATCTAATCTAAAAAAACAAAATTTTAAAAAAAATCTAAGCTAAATCTAAGTTTTAACAAAATCTAAATAAAGAAAAAAAGAACTAAAGCTACGTAAGCTAATCTAATCTAAAAACAAAATTTAAAAAATCTAATAAAATCTAATCTAATTTCATTGCAAACGTTGCTTTCCCTTTGCATATGAAAAGTCAATATAGAAAAAGCTTTCAATCTTTCAGATTAAAGATTTGATACATGATACAAATCTGTTGCCGGTGGTCTTGGCTTTGTACGAGTCATGCATTTTATTCTTGTTAAAACAATCAATTCATTTTAGCCTGTTTTCTCTGACTAATGCATCAATCCAGACTTACGAATTGTTGAGAGAAAACCGCAAATTTCAAATAGGAAACAGTTCAATTTTGGAGAATGAAAATGCAAAGCAAATTGCAGTAATGCCGACAAGAGGAGATGTTGAATGAATCGGGTATGTAATGAATTGGAAGAGGAGATGTTGAATGAATCGGGTATGTAATGAATTGGATTAGAGTTCGCTGCTGCAATAAAGATCTTCTATCAAAATGCAAACATTAAACACTTTGAATACAACTTCACACTCCAACATAATTTAATCCATCAATACGTAATCAGTAAAGAATTTCAAAGCAGAGTATTACGAATCAGAAATGTGAAAAATCTAATAGTAATACCCAATATGAAAGAAAGATGTGCTTATGCTTTGAGCGTTCAGTTTATACACTTTTCAAACAAGAATTCTGCGATGTAATTGTGCAGATTTGTTGGATAGAACAAATGCAGCTAGTTACTTTGTAGCTGTCCAAGTTTTAGTTGAGCAATGTCAGCAAATAGGGCATTCAAATGACTTAGATTTTGGCTTGAGTTCACTCCTGGACACAGACAATTCAAATGGCTATGCTGGATGTTTATCGCCAGGCTAGGAACAACATTCCATGTCATGCATATATTCAACGATGAGACGACAAAGTACAAACAATTTTCTGCAGCTCAAAATGTTTCAACGCATAAGGATTTCAATGCATACGCAAAGTGTTTCAATGCAAAGTAGAATCAGACATGCGTATACGGAGTTCAACGCATACAAAATGGATTTTAACTCCTATCAAATGAACTTCAGCGCATAGCAAATGAACTTTAAACTTTCTTCCATAAATATCGATAGCAAGAATGAACTTATTAAAACATAGATCTTCAAACTGAAACCGCCAATGATAAATGATTCAAATCCGATACATAATCAACTCGATACATGATTAAATACTAATAAACTCGACACATAATCAAATAGAACAGAACAACAAAGATGTAACAGAAATTACAAATGAGAGTTTATAGAACACGGTGGGCGCCAAAATGTGTGCACAAAAAGTGTGACACTTCTGTGAATCCTTGCATGCAAGAAGACTCAATAATGAGTCCTCGCAAACCGACTCACAGCTCTCTATCCGAGCAGAGCATGGATTGATATTATGGCCCTCAGATTGACCCAATTACCCATGCAAATACAAACCCGGAACGAGAGATTCAAAGATGAATAGCAAATCCGCTAATCTCCATGAATCTTGTTCATGCATGCGAATGAAAATGCAAGCTAATCTAGATGATAGCAATGCAATGCTTGAAAATAAATCTAGATTATGATAGAAAATAACAATGCAAGAACCTAATCTATGAAAGTAAATATGAAGTTAATTTAAATGAAGATGTAAGTGATAAAAATCTATATGAATTTCAAAGCTCTGTGAAAACTGGCAGCATAATGATGATATGAAAATTCCGGATCCTTGTTGAGAAGGAGAGGGCTCCTTTTTATAACAAATTGTGGATTTTAATGCAAATCTAGAAGCAATGTGGGATAAATGAAAAAGGGGAAACAAATGACGTTTTTAGCAAGTTTGTAGGAAAATAGAATTCTTTTTATTTTATTTCTCTTATTAATCAATTTGTTTCTTTTTTTCATCACAAGAGATATTTGAGAAGATATTTTATTTATTTAATTAAAAAGAATAATATCTCTCCTAATTAAATAAAATAAAATTATATAATTTAAAGATAAATATTAATGAAATAAAATAAAATCATTTAATTAAAAAATGAATTTTAATTAAATAACCTTATTTCATTTAAGGAATATTTATTTCAAATAAATAATGTTATTTTATTTATTTAAAAGGGATTTATTTTTCTTAATTAATTAAATAAAATTAATGAAATATTCAAACCTTAGGAAGAATTGAGATGATTCAAATAGTTACGATTTGATCAAGTAAAGTATTGATTCAGGAATTGATATTTGGTAAATTGAATAAATGGGGCCCAAAGTCTAGGCGACCATTTTAGGGTGCATACAGTAACTGCCTCTTCTTTGGAGCCTTAGTAGGAGGAACCAGTGTAGCTTCTTATTCTTCTTCAGATTCGGTCTCCTCATTGTCATAAGCCTTGTCAGCCAACATTAACTGACCTTCGGTTGCCTATTCAACTGGTGACTCCTCAGATGAGTCTGCATCCTTCTCAAATTTCTCAGATAAAAACTTTTTCATCTTCTTAGCCTTCCTTGTCATTTTATTAATGACCAAACCTATCTTGATTCTAGACTTAGCTTCTTCATAGGTTCTAAACCTAGTGGCCTTGGGGTCTTTTGGTAATGCTAGAAGTCCTTGTATTGATTTCAATCCAAAATCATGTTCCATTTCATAGCCCATAGGTGCTAGCCATTTGATTCTCAATTCAACTACTTTTATCATGGTATGGTCGATGTCTACTAGAAAACAAATGTCCATTGCATATTTATCGACCAATTCATCAGGAATTCTACTTCTTAAATTCATCTTCAAAATAACTATTTATTACATCCTGAGCATTATCTCCCAGACCTTTCATAATATCAAATATTTGTGCAGTGATCGGTCTCTCATCTACCCATTTAGTATGACTGGTAGAGGGAAATAATTTCTGGAGATAGAAAAATAGACATACAAATAGTGAACCAAACTTACAGGTGTTGGACTTCTGTGCCTTTATTGTCTTCATGTTATCCTCAACCTGTCTCAGTAGTAGCTCGGCTAGGTCTATCTGATGACCTTTCTTTATCAATTTGTAAGCCATATCTACAGCACTACATGGTATGCTATTTGACCTGCTTGACTGAAAGATTTTATAACTAATAACATATGCTATGAACTTCACTTCGAGATCCACAATTGTTGAAATCTTTAATGCTCTACCATCCCATGTTGCACCAGTGTTCTTCTCAACTTCGGTTCGTGCAGCGCTTCGAAATGCTTTGACCTTGTTAGTAATCGGGTAACCAGTAACCCTGCTATTCATCCTCTTAGTTACTTTGATCATTTTCTCTAACCAAAATGTACCTTCATGATATCTACTTAACACAACGCTAATCCATTCATTCTTGAAATTCTTCGAAAAATCTAGGGCATTAGTGAGACCAAGTGTCTCAACCAATTTGTGCTTTGGTTTCAATTTCATTTTCTCATCACAAAGTGCCTGAAATGCAACATACATATCGAAATCTCCAATTTCCCCAATTTTACAATGTATGTACGATCTTATATCTTCCGTCAACAAAACCCTAGGTGGGATGCTTGAAAAAGCGCCTGCTATATCCGTTTTCAATGCAACTTCAGGGTGTAACTTATAAGGAGGTTCCTTATAACTTGCTGACACAATTAAATTGACTTCTTCTTCCACAACCTTAGACGAACTTGCAGTTGAAGCCATTTCTACAAACTAGGTTTTCTGAAAAATATGAGAAATGTGCTCGGTAGGGTTTCAACTTACTCGGAATGTATCGAAGAGTGTGCTCGGTTTGATTTGCAGCTGCTTGAATCATCTTGAGAAATTTGCTCAAACACGCTCTGTGAAATATTAGCTCTCTGATATCCGAAATGTGAAAAATGAACTCTTGCATCCGTGTATTTATAGAATTTTCGCTATTCCCGCTCAAAACTTTATGCAATAAATGTCTGACCTACTTTCTGGTTTATGACAATTGTCAACTCGGTGACAACTGTAGACTTTTATCCGCTCGGTTAACACACGATTTCCTTGCTCGATTCATACAGATATTTGGTTAACCTTGAATAGTGATTACCGATGGGTAACCAACGCTCGGTCTAACTTTTACCAACTGTATAACTTTGTTAGCTCAAAACATATAAACCATAGTGCATCTTTATTCATGCAGATTTGGTATGTGCTCAACTTATATAGGGAACTGTATGTAAACTATGATCATTTTGAAATGTCAGTCCCATACATACCTATATCACCTTAAGTGGAGGTACCGATATCACCCAATCCAATGGATGAGGTTTCACCAACAGCATTACTTGATTCTATATTCTCATTAGATGCCTTCTTCCACATAGTGTTCCTTATCTTTATGATATCTCCAATAGTGTTTCCACTCTCAAACACATGATTTTCCTCTAGTGCTCAGTCTCTGTAGTCCTTGCTTAAATGACCGACTTTATGACAATGCATACATGCCATTCCAGTGTTTGTCCAGCTTCTCGATTGTCCAACCCATCTTTTCCTGTTACAATTCGCTGCAATGTGCCCATATCTACCATATGCAACACAGTTAGCCCATGTGTTATAATCCCAAATATAAGAGTTACCTTGTCTCTTCAGTTGATAAGGCTTGCATTGTGTTTTCTGCTTAGGAGTCCATACTTGTTTCATCTTAGCCTTACATTCTCATGCAGTGTGTCCATGTTTATTACAAGTATAGCATATTTTCTCCACAGTAGTATTGTTAGCAATATCATTCTGTTTAGCTCTACACTCATAAGCTTGGTGACCATACTTACCACAATAATAACAATAACCATTGAGCTTAGGAGTGACAGGAGGTTTACCTTGTGCTTTGCTTCTACATACATTAGATGTATGTCCCAGTTTGCCACAGTGATAGCATGTCAACACTTTAGGTCTTTGATTTTGATTGTTGTTGATTTGTTCAGCTTGATGTGATGATTCTCCTTCACCGGTATAGCTTGTCCCAGCTCTTCTCCCAAATCTTCTTTGATTAATCAGAAAGTCATCAATCTTCTTAGAACTATCCTCAGCCAATTTCTTCATTTCATTGTGTTGCTATTGAGCTTTCACTTCATTTCTCAGTTTCTCATTATCCTCTCTAAGTCTTGCAACTTCTTCAAGATATCTTGACAATTCTCCATTTAATCAGTTGACCTCTTGATTCACAGTCATCATCTGATTAGATACTTGAAAATGGCGATCGGTGAGTCTCTGTATTTCACTTTCTTTTGCTTGAAGTTTTTCAGTCATTTGTCTTCGATCATCAATAGCCAAATTCCTTTCTTGCTCAGCTTGTCTAGCATTGTTCATTGTCTCTACCATTCTCACCATCTGAGATTCTTAACTGATTTGCAATGCTTTCACTTGATCGATTAAATGTTGATTCTTTTTAGATAAATCAGAGATTATACTTTCAGATCCATCAGAAATACTTCCAGAACTAGATCCAATATGATCAAATATATCATCAAATGCTTCTTCATGGTAACCAATCTCATTTTGCAGAATAGCTAGGTTCTTCCTTTCAACCAGTAATTTCTTCAGTCCTTCCTTGGCTTGCTTGTACTGTTCAATAAACATATGCATCTGAATCTTCTAATTCTCAATAGTCTTTTCTAACTTATACTTCTCCATGACTTAGATATTTACCCTTCAGTGATTAAACTGTCCAATAAGAGAACTGAGCTCTGATTATTCACATCAAAATGTTGTATGCTATATATTTTGTATTTTACATCATTTTGATGTGAACTGATGTATGAGCAAAGAAGCACTTGAAGTTCTAGCCAACCTTCAAGATTATCAGTTAACAGAGAAGATCAGTATTCAGAGCTTATCAAACTAAGAAAAATCAGAGCAAGCTAACCGAACAGTTCAGAGCAGAGATTCATCACAGTAAAGGTGATATTTTATCAGTACTTTATTGATATGTATCAGACAATCAAGTTGTCACATAAAACATAATCACTGAGCCAGTGATTATATATTGTGATAACACAAGTGCAATAAACATTTCAAAGAATCTAGTGATGCACTCTAAAACAAAGCATATATCTATTAAGTATCACTACTTAAGAGAACAAGTACAGGAGAAGCAAGTTAAGCTAGAATTTGTTACATCAAAAGAACAACTTGCAGACATATTTACAAAGCCTCTACCAAAGGATACATTTGAATACTTAAGGAATAGACTTGGGGTTTGTCCCCTATCTACCGGTCACTAATATGATTTGAATGTTGCATCAGCCTAATCTTATCAGAAGATCATACATGTTGATGCAGCATAGTTCACACTTTAGATCATGTCTAAAGTTGTGAAAAGTCTGGATAACTGGAACAGATTTTCATATCAGTATACAGAGATACAGAGAATGCACCGAACAACAGAGAGTTACATGGCTACTACAGAGCTATATGTTCATTTGTTTCTTTGGCATTGTTGTCAAAGGGAGAGATAAACAGTATGAAACAAGATGCACCGAAGAGAATACTGAAACATCTATCTAAGGGAGAGACAAACTGTAAGAAAGGGAGAGTTGAAAAGATCATATATGTAGAATGTCAAAGCTGCATTGGTAATGTTGTTGAGTAATGTAGTGATTAAACATATTAAGCTAGGGAGAGCTTGTACAACATTTGCTCACAGAGTTGTAGAATACATGTTTGGTATGTGTATGGTATATTTCATATTACTTGAGTTGCCATCAATGCCAAAGGGAGATATTGATGAACTAAAATTGATTTAGAACTTAATTGAAGATCTGTCATTAGAGGTCATCGAGTTTTTGATTAGATATGACATGATTAAATTAGTAATATGTTGTCATTGATGTCAACTAGTTTGATAGCACTTATCTTGTAAGTTACAATACCTAAACATCTATAGAAAAGGAGTAAAAGAGATGAAGAACAAAAATATCTACATGAGGAAGATGTATATGACACATGAGGATAAGGAATACATTGGGTAACTTGTTGATGAGTCTATGACCCTATGTTATTGACTTGATTATGTTTCATTCACCTATGATGAGGAAAAGAACTCAAAGACACAAGGCAGTGCAGTCGGTTGATGAAGCATCATAGTATACACCGAGCAGTGTAGTGTATACCGAGCACAGTATAAACCGAGCTTGTGTCCACCGACACATTTCTTTGTTAACTGAGTAGGAGAAAAGGAACTAAATGATTAGTTTAGCCGATAAGGATTGATGAGCTAGAAAGTACATCGAATTTAGAGATGGAGATAATATTTGTTATGAAGATCAACGGCTAGCATAATTCAAGGAAGATCTAAAAGATAGAATTAAAACGTGTTATTGACACATCATCCGAGAAAGGTTTAAGCGGCAAAATGGATGAAGGAGAATAAGTGGCAAAATCTTATGGAGGAGAAGAAAATAGTTTACTTGTCTATTTAAGAGACTAGGGTTTCGTTATGAAACTTATGCCGGAAGGAGACTGTAGAATTATCGCATGAACAAGCTTAATGTATGCCTGATCAAACTGGTTAAGAAGAACAAAACTGCAGATTTTACTGAGCGTCGGAAAGCTATTACCGAGCGATAGTAAGTCATTGATTGTCGTTGATACAGAATTGATATATTGATTAGAGGATTTGAATGAGCATAATATAGATCTGAACATCTGCAATTGAAGTTGTATTGTAATCAGATCAACTGTTGTTGCATTTTAACCATTGTTAACAAATAAATCTCTTAACAGAGTGGACTTGAAAGTCTTTGATGAAGGGTGCTCCACTTAATACCACAAACACATAGCAAAAATAGAGAAACAACAACAATTTGCAAGAACAGAAAATGGACTTCTTATTATCTCCACAAATGTGGAATTACAAATTTCAGAATTACAATATGCAAAGCCACATGGGCATTCCCTTTACAATATTTTGTAGGACAAAGCCTCGAATCATTACCCAGATCTACTCGGAACTACTCCAAACTTCCCTGAACTACCTAAGACAACACTACAGACTTCCTTGTATAGGCAATTTTCCACCGCCTGGGAAGGTTCTAGAATTTTAGCCAATAAGGCCGACCAAACTTAGAATTATTTTATTTTTCAATTTAGTACATCAGAGTTGGCTTAAAACAACTTTTGAAACCCAAACAAAAATTTTGAAGGAAAATCATTTTTTGCCATTTTAGGTGACCCAACTTTCGGAGACCATAAGTCATCACCCGTTGAGCCAATTGACTATTATAACCCCATTTCGGAAAGGGCACGAAGTGGTCTACAACTATTAACTTAAGCAAGCTTCATTCAGCCGAAGTTTCGACCTCATCTGGGGCCTCTAAAGCCTTCAATATTGAGTTCAAAATTTCTATACCCTGCTGCCAATACCGAAAATCTTCAATATCTACAAAGCTAGACTTGATCTGTCAATGAAACTTTACTGGCAGGCTGATATGTTCAAAATGAACCTCCAGAGAAGAAAATAGACCATTCTGAGCCCAAATAGAAAACTTACTAAAAATAGTAACTTTCCAAAAATAGCAGCTCTACACAAGATAGCCCTTATTGAAAAGAAACCAGAAATATTTTTGGGTGATGCAAGATTGCTCTTACACCCAGGATGCTCCTGCATCAAACACCTAAGGTAATTTGAGAAGTGACCCTATCACAACTCAGGTGTGAAGAGGAAAACCAAGATGGTTAACCTCCTCCCTTGTCAACCATGATGAATCTTCAACAGGTCGTTCTTTCCATTTGACCAGATATTCTTCATATGTCATGTTCCTTGTGCTTCTTCCAACACGACTATCTAGTATATCCTCAACCTCTTTGGTATCTAAACTAGTTGCTGGAATACTCCACTGTGTTGCTATGATCTCATCTTCAACGCCTCCATGATACTCTGTCAAATCTGAAATGTTAAATATTGGTGAAATATTCAGCTCTGTAGGCAACTCGAACTCATAGGCATTTCCAGAATCATGCTTCTTCAATGTCTTACATGGCCCAAACCTCTTCATTTTCAACTTGTTATATGTACCAACTGGAAATCTCTCCTTCCGCAAATGAACTATGACTTCATCTCCAACCTGAAATTCCTTATGCCTCCTTTTCTCACCTGCCTTAGCCTTATACTGTGCATTCATCTTGGTAATGTGCTTCCTCACTTCCTCATGGATTTTCTTCAAATTTTCTGCAAATCCTCAGCTTCAGCACTACTTATTTCTCCTTTATCTATCCTCCTCAACTCATATGCATTTCTCGGACTACTTCCATATACAATCTATGGATGATGTGATGAACTAAACTTCAAATATGTCTTCAACTCTTCACTTTCTGCTAGTGTCATTCTGTGTGCTGCCTTATTTGGCAAATTGACTCCTAGAATCAAGTCCATCTGACGACTGATCTTTCTTACTAGTGGTAATCCATCAAGCACATTATCGGATACAATATCTTGAAACTCATTCAATAATTCTGCAACTTCTACATGTACATCTTCTACTTCCTCTTTCCCAGCCTTTGGAATTAAGGTAAAACACATATGCTCATGCCGCATACCATCTAAGAAATTTTCTCTATCAACAAAAGTTATTCTTGCATTACCACATACCTTTTCTTATGTTTCTTTCAATGGTTTTAGCTTATGTCCCACTCCATCCTTTATTAGGGAATAGGTATTCGCACGACCATCATGTATAGCACACCTGTCAAACTGCCAAGGTCTACCCAAAAACATATGACATGCATCCATAGATATGATATCACATAGTACCTCATCTTGGTACCCGTCGATCTTGAACTTTACTAGACACTGTTCACTGACCATGACCTTGTGATCATCTGCACCCAGGCAACCCAATATGGATGTGGGTGTTTCTGCCTCTTGAGCTTCAACTTTGTCACCATCTCTTCTAACACCAAAGTATTAGTACTACCACTATCAATAATCACATCACAAAATTTACCCTCACACTTGCACCTGGTGCGAAATAGGCTCCTCCTTTGTTTAGGTTCATTCTCACCACTCAGCAGGACTCTTCTGTTAATCAACGTTTCTCCTCTTTCAGCATCTTCAAAATGTGACGTTCTGGCATCTTCATCTACATGTGCAACTCTAGCCTGGCCTTCATTTCTCCTATATTTCCTTCCTTGGCGTTGAGGACATTCAAATGCCCTATGACCTTCTTCCGCACAGTGAAAACATGCTCCACGGAAGCCTCCTCTTCCAAATCTTTGTCTTCTTCCACTTCCTCTCTGATCTCTATTATTCTGATCATGGAAATGGTTGAAATTGTCTCCTCTCTGATTCTGACTGTTACTGGCCTCATCCTGCTTTTTCGGATCTTCATTTCGATCTCCATATGACCGTCCACCAGATCTTCCATCACGACCTCTTCCACTTTGTCTGCTCTCAAACTTCTTGTTCAGCTTTTCCTCTACTTTTAGGGAAAACTGGTATGCCTCTTCAATACTATTCATTCGAACTAGATTCAATTCTTCCTGAATGCTCGGCCTTAACCCATTATGTAATGGACAACTTTATCCTTGTCAGCTTCTACATGGCTTGTTCTGATGAGGATTCCATAGAACTCCTTTGTATACTCCTGAACAGATCTTCCTACTTGCTTCAAACTTTACATTTTCTTCAGTAGGTCAAGTTCATAATCAACACGAATGAACTATCGCTTCAATTTGTCCACCATTCGATACCATCTTGTGATTTTATCCTTTCCTCTTCTATTTCGCTCCAATTGAATCTCTTACCACCAGATCTTCGCATGAACCTTCAGTCTGGCCTTCACAAACTTGACCCTATCATGATCCTCGATATCTTCATACTCAAAATATTCTTCACATTCATTGATCCAATCGATCAATTCTTTTGGGTTAAGATTTCTTGAAAATTCAGGAACCTCAATCTTAGGTCTTTTCCCGATCTTGGAAATGGCCCGAAGAAGTCTTTCTTCCTCCTGGTTCAAAATTTTACCTTCTACTTCTTGATCATCATTTCCTTCTTTAGCTTCATCCTCACTTTCATCTCTAATATTAAGATTCATTCCTCTGCGAATCTCTTCTTGCAATGCTTGCACTTGTCTCTGGAGCTCTCTAACCTCAAGTGTCATAGCACCAGCTCTTCTGCCATGTTCCCTTTGTGGAGGTATTTTCACGCATATCGTTGAAACCCTAACCATGGTCCTGGTGCAAACTGCCTCACAATCAGTGATTTGTTTACATAGAAACACTAACCCATGGTCCTGGTGAAAACTACCTCACAGTCGATGATTTGTTTACACAGAAACCCTAACCCATAGTCATGGTGCAAACTACCTCACAGTCGGCGATCTGTTTACACACTTAGGAACTCTTACTTTGATACCACTTGATGAAGGGTGCTCCCCTTAATACCACAAACACAGCAGAAACAAAGAAACAACAACAATTTGCAAGAACAGAAAATGGACTTCTTATTATCTCCACAAATGTGGAATTACAAATTTCAGAATTACAATATGCAAAGCCACATGGGCATTCCCTTTACAATATTCTGTAGGACAAAGCCTCGAATCATTACCCAAATCTACTTGGAACTGCTCCGAACTGCCCTGAACTGCCTAAGACAACACTATAGACTTCCTTATATAGGCAATTTTCCACCGCCTGGGAAGGTTCCAAAATTTTAGCCAATAAGGCCGACCAAACTTAGAATTATTTTATTTTTCAATTTAGTACATCAGAGTCAGTTTAAAACAACTTTTGAAACCCAAAAAAAAAATTTGAAGGAAAATCATTTTCCACCATTTCAAGTGACCCAACTTCCGGAGATCATAAGTCATCACCCGTTGACCCGATTGACTATAATAACCTCATTTCGGAAAGGGCACGAAGCGCTCTACCTTCATTCAATTGAAGCTTCAACCTCATTCGGGGCCTCTAAAGCCTTCAAAATTGAGTTCAAAGTTTCTGTACCCTGCTGCCAATACCAAAAATTTTCAATATTTACAAAGCTAGACTTGATTTGTCAATGAAACTTTACTGGCAGGCTGATATGACCAAAATGAACCTCCAGAGAAGAAAATAGACCATTCTGAGCCCGAACAGAAAACTTACTAAAAATAGTAACTTTCCAAAAATAGCAGCTCTGCACAAGATAGCCCTTATTGAAAAGAAACCAGAAATATTTTTGGGTGATGCGAGATTGCTCTTACACCCAGGATGCTCCTGCATCAATCTTATATGTATCATTCATAGAATGAACATTGTTATCATGTCAACCCCATAGTGAATGCTGGTTGGATGATAACAGTTGGTCTAAAATCCTTTAACAAGGTCACACCTCATAGTGTGTTTGTAACCTTTAATAGGGTTGGGTCTTCATCGACCTCACTTCTGAAGAGTGAACATTTTTGGGTTGCCGGTCCCAGGTGGTTTTTCCCTTCACAGGGTTTCCACATTAAATCTTTTGTGTTTTGTGCTCATTGTGGTGATTGTTTGTTATCATACTTTGCATATTACATGTTGGATTTGATCGGTAATCATTATTTGTTATTGACTGGTAATCGGTAAAAGCACAGACAATATAGTATTTTATGTTACCGAGCTATAGAAGTTTAAGTAAATTGTTTTGGATTATACATTTTGAATTGGGACTGTGGATAACTGATTCACCCCCCCCTCTCAGTTATTCTAACACTCTCTTCTAGATGTTTTGAATTCCTTCAAAACTCTGCTCTCCTTAGTCACTAATCAACAAATAGTGTGGAAATGGTATCTACTAAGTCCTTTTATCCTCCACAAGTTGAGTAAGTGCATTAAACACATGTAGCTCAACTTCACATACTGTCCAGTCAACACAAAACTCACGAACACTAAAAATGAATCTCCAAGTGTTGCGCTCTCATCCACAAACTCCACATTGTTTGTACATACCATACCTAAACTTGCATGAGCTTTCTCCATATATCCAAGGGCTGGATATATTTTGTTCACTGCATCCAATGCTCCCCCTAAGGTGATGCGACTTTCTAGGTTGATGCTTCAAAGAACTCACCATGCAAAGACACAGTATGATCTATTGTCTCTCCTTGAACAGATGCCTTGTTTAAAAATTTTACTTGCCATATCTTCTCATCCTCTAATTTCTTGAAATGATTCTCAAACTCATTCATGGAATCATTAATACTCTTACCACTTTCGCCAAAATTCTTCCTTATAACCACAAGAGGTGGTCCTCTTGGCTCACTTGATCTTTTTGTTCCTCTTCTATTGTACTCTCCATTATATCTAGAAAACTTCGCAATGTGTCCAAGGTTATTGTATTTGTAACATGTAGGAGGTCTCCTATCATGATTTACTTGCAATTTACAATACCTTGCACTGTTCCCAAAGTTATTACATTTTTGACATGTGACCTTGGCTGCTGATTCTTCTTTGACATAATATTGCTTATACCTAGACTGATCAGGTTTTCTACAATCTACTTTCTTGTCTCCATATTCATAACGGTTAATATGGTAGCTGGTAAAGGGTTTAGAGATACATTTACTTCTGCAATCTCTTTTCATATGTCCAATTTTGTTGCATCCAAAGCATCTACCTCTAAAAGGTTTGATCTATTCTTTAGGTTCTTCATGAGTAGGTCTTTCTTCAGGAGTAGGTCTTTCTTCATTCTTTGCTTCATGTGTTTCTTCTTGAGTTTTAGAACATTTTTCTTCATTGAATCCAACTCCAGTCATATCTCCTTTAGGATTTTGTCTTTCTCTTTGTTCATCAATCTTATCACTCCTCATGTGCAACTTCTCAATGTGCAATTTGGCTTGAGTGAGTTCACCTTTAATGATCTAATTATATTTCTCAAATTCCTGATATTTATCTTTGTAATGGTCAAGTTCAATCTTCATTTGTCCTATTTTCCCATTTTCTTCTTTTAGTGACTCTTCAACTTTGTTTATTGCATCCTTTTCATGTTGAAACTCTTTAATCATTAAAAGATTGATTTGCTCTTTTTCTTTCTTTAGCCTCTTCACTTGATCTCATGCGTCATTGAGTAATTCTTCACTGATTTTGTCTATAAGGTTTTGTTTCTAACATCTTTAATTCTCAAGCTCGCCTTCAGTTTCCTAATGAAACCTTCTTCTTTTCTCAATTTGAATTTCAATATACCATTCCCAGCCTTCTCTTTGTCCATATCTTCAAGTACCGTTTCAAAGTTCTCTTGCAAACTTTCAAAACCCATTCTTATCTCCCTTAAGCTATTATGCTTTCTCCCCAAGGGCTAATAGCTCTGATACTGATTGTTAGGATTAGGTAATACTAAGAGGGGGGGTGAATCAGTATTACTATACTTTGATTGAAACTTAAACTAATTATAAATAAACCATAATAATGCTGAAAAGAAAAGAATATTTAAACACAACACATAACTCATGACACCATGATTTGTTCTCGAGGAAACCCTGGCCAATGGAAAACCCCAATGGGGATGGTATCCACAACTATGCACTAAAATATTATATCTCTGTTAGCAGATCTAGCCCTGTTAGGAGTTGATTGTTACATAGTACATTTCCATGTTAGAGGAATACAAAACCTTGTTAGGGGTATACAAAACACCTGGTTAAAGGTGGTGTGAAAATTGCTCTTACAATCAAAAATTATTACAAAGAGTTCTTTAAAATGTGAACAATACAAGCACTTATCTTTCTTAGATAGTTCCAGTTATGGCTCTATCTATTATTGATCGCGCATCTGTTCTCTTCTCTCAATTTACAACCTTTCTTCATCATCACAATCAAAATACCTCTTCCCTTTCACAAAATCATTCTATACTTATACAAAATCTTCCATCCATTCGGATTCACAAATATCATACAAAACATAGTAATTAATTAGGTAAAAGATAAGTATGGAGTCGAGGATCTTATATTACCCAAGTGTCGGAAATATACTTTATCCATCTTCCTTAGCATGTTACCATATCCACTATCCTTTCTTTAATCTTTGCAACTGCTTATATACCTTGTTATACTAATTCTCTATCTTTGCATACCTTCAAATTACTGAATCTCACTGATCTGATCACCAAAACTCATGCACTTTTAATTGAAGCATATACATCCCAAAATACCTTCTACTAACTTCACATGCCATAATACCTCATACATTTCCATCGCTGACCAATTCTGTAACACTGTACCTTGTTACCCTGATTCTAGACTTAGTCATTTTCATGACTATGACTCCAGTAGCAAAACTGACTGCATGTCATCACTCCAGCATAAGTGTTGCCATAAATTACAACCCTCAAGTGATCCCTATTTCTCAACAACATTATTTTCCAACAATGTGATCATCATATCAGATGCATTTCCATAAATGACAACCCTCAAGTGATTCATATCACTCTCCAAACATCACTTGCCAACACATACAAGTCTATTCTTGTTCATATCATATGTCTTGTATTTGTGTTATTCTTTAACCTCTATATCCTTGGTTAAATATTTTCTATTTGTAAATTCCTCCAAAAATTTTACACATATGTATACATTAAATTAAAGTAATCTTCTTTATTTTGTTATCTGGTAGTCAATGTCCTCGCTCTTGGAAACTGCAATTGAAACAATTGTTGTATTGTCATTAGTGTCAAACCTTAACTATTAAGACAATTGCTATCTAAGAAAGTATTATATCTAGTGGTTGATGAAAAGGATTAGGGCAAGGGAAATAACAATAGCACCTAAGGAAAGGCTGAGTTATTTTATACTTCAATGAGTACTTGATTATTTGGCACTATGATGAGATAATGTATTGTTTATCTAAGTAAGAAGTAAGAATGAAGAAGTAGGTTTAACTGAGAAAAAGTGAATAAATCTAGTTTAAGTCGAGTGATGTTAGTGTCAACTGAGCGCCAGTATATGCCGAGTAAATCTAGTGTTGACCGAAAATTAGTTTATGCCGAGCGACGAGAAATTACCAAGCAAGACAGTGTTAGCCGAGGAAGACAGCTTGTAGAGATGACTGAGGTACATAGTGATGTCTGAGGAGATGAACACAGTATTGACCGAGCATTAGCAATTTAAATTTGGAGGAATAATTCAAATTTCTAGCCGACTCAGTTGAATTCTTGGGTTATGTAAATCATGTTGACTTTATTAATTGATCATAAGGAGAATTTAATACATGGTAAATCATTTTATTATGGATTCAATGAGGAGATTGAAGATGTTTCTAGAAGGATGTATGAAGGACTTAAATGTTAGAAGGATCCGTCGGATCTGACCTAATCTAAGATCTACGGAGGAGATTAAGAGGCAAAAGATAGATCTATCTATTTGGAGAGGTATAAATGAAACCTAATGGCGAGGTTAAAGAGTATGCTGGTGTTGTTGATGTTATTGACTGATAAGTCTAAGCAGAAGGCTAAAGGTGAATATCAGAGTTGTGATTGCTTGAAGCAAATTCTAAGCAGATCAGAGATGGAGATGAAATGATACTCAGTCAGTAAATCAGTATATACGTATGAATTGGATCTAATATCTGCAAAGTGAGTTGTATGTTTTATATATCAGAAACTACTACTACTTTCTAAACATTGTAATAGTCAAAATCCTTTAATCAAGCTTGACCTAACAGTCATTGATAAATCCTTTAATCAAGGTGGCATTCTAAAGGAATGTACTCAAGTCCTTTGACCAAGCCACTCCTAACAGGGTGATTAAAATCCTTTAACAGGGTCACACCTAATAGTGTGTTTGTAAACCTTTAACAAGGTTGGCTTTTCACCGAGCTCACTTCAAAAGAGTGAAAATATCAATAACATGTTACAAAGTGGTTTTTCCCAAATTGGGTTTCCACTATAAATCCTAGTGTCATACTTGTTTGAATGTTTTATTATGAATGTTTTGATATTCTGCAAGTTAAATACTATTGGGCAGTGGACTGCATGTTATATGTTTTTTGATATATGTTCTTTAGAGACCGAGTTGAGTTGGTGATTAGATCTGAGTTTCTTGAAGTATTTGAATATTCAATTGGTACATCTGGACCTGAGAACAACTAATTCACCCCCCCTCTCTGTTGTTCTAAATCATATTAACAATTGGTATTAGAGCAGTTGGTGTTTACAGAGCAAAATTTTTAAGGTATTTGAAGCTAATGATTAAAATGTATAAAAAGGAGGTACCGAAGTTGAACAAGGAAAACTTCCCTGCATGGAAAAGTTTGATGAGACTGCATCTAGTTGGTATTGGTGACTCAGTGAAATACTATGTTGAACATGACAATGTTTCACCTGTTGCACCTATGACTTCTGAGGAGATGAAAACAGAGCAGGAACACAATCAAGCAATGTTGGAGATTGCATCTGCCTTAAGCTATCTTGAATTTGAAGACATCAAGGACTGCACTACTGCAAAGGCAATGTGGGATACTCTTGCAACCATCTATGATGGTGATAAAAATGTACTAAGGGAAAAAGCTGAAAGCTTGAGAGGTAAGTTTGATGAAATGAAAATGCAAGAAGGTGATAATATTGCTCAGTATTGTGGAAGAATCAAAGAAATAGTGAATGCTATTAGAGGAGCTAATGGAATCATTGATGATGAGACTCTCATTGGAAAGGTATTAAGAACTCTACTTCCTATATATGCTATCAGAATTTAGGCAATTCAAGAATCAAGATGTAGCCCTGGTAATGTTCTGACTCTGGAAAGCCTTGTTGGTAAGCTTAACGCTTTTGAATTGTCTAACTATGATAACTACATTGTTCCTAATGTTGAATCTGCATTCAAGTCACAAATGGTTTTGCATAAATCTAAAAGAGAGAAAGATAAGTGTGTGAAAATTGAAAGTGAAAGTGTAAGTGATAGTGACACTTCTGATGAGGAACTGGATGATCTTGAAGCACTCATGGCTAGAATATTGAAGAGAGGAAAAGGAAAATACAAAGGTAAACTTCCTATAATATGTTTTTCATGTAACAAAGTTGGCCATATTGTTGCACGGTGTCCTAACAGGAATGACAAGGATGAGGACAGAGAAAGCAAGTAAAAAGATAAGAGAGTTAAGAGAGATCACCGAAGGTACAGAGATTACAAGAAAAAAGGTAAGAAATCCTGTTACATTGCAGAACAGGAAACTGATAGTGACAATGATAATTTTTATATTGAAGTAGTTTATGTTGCTATGAAAGATGATTCTGATGAGGATGAGAAAACTGCACTTATTTCTTATGTGAGTGAAGGTGATAAATGGATTATTCATAGTGGTTTCTCACATCACATGACTAGTGATAAAATTAAATTTGAAACCCTAGATCATTACAAAGGTAGAAGTGTCAAGTTTGGTAATGATGCACCATGTCCTGTGAGAGGTAAAGGATCAATTAAGCTAACTGATAAGATCACTTGTGAAAATGCTTATTAGGTTGAAGGTCTTAACTATAATTTTTTGAGTGTTGCACAACTTAATAGCACTGGTTACCGAGTGTAATTTCATCACAAAAAGGCTAAAATATTTGATGCTACTGGTGAACTAATAGGAAGTGGTGAGCAGACTAAAGGTAATTTTATCTATCTCGATCTATTTGAAGAGACATGTTTGTTTGCACAATTTGATGATATATGGTTATGGCATAAGAGGCTATGTCATATTAACTTTGACAATTTGGTAAATATAAGTAAAAAGAAGAAAGTTAGAGGTTTTCCGAGATTGAAGAAACCTGATAATGTGATGTGTAAACAATCTCAGTTGGGAAAAATGACAAAGTCTAGTTTCAAGAGCAAGACATTTAATTTTGAGAACATTTTGGATTTGGTTCATACTAACCTTTGTGGACCTATGGGAATAAAAAGCTATTGTGGTGTTAGGTATTTTATTCTGTTTGTTGATGATTACACTAGAATGATGACTGTAATGTTTTTGAAAGAAAAATTTGATGCATTTCAGTTGTTTAAGTGGTACTTGGCCAAGGTTGAAAAAGAAACAAGTAGAAGCCTGAAATGTCTGAGATCTGACCAAGGTGGAGAGTTTATATCAAATGATTTCAATATGTTCTGCAATGATATAGGAATCAAGAGACAAATGTCTGCACCTAGAACACCTCCATAGAATGGTATAGCTGAGAGGAGAAACAGATCTACTACAGATTGTGCAAGGACACTGATCATGATTGAGAAGAATGTTGCATAGAAATATTGGAGTGAAGCTATAAGTATAACTGTTTATACCTTGAACTGAGTACAAATCAAGAAAGGTACAAATGCTACACCCTATGAATTATGGCATGGATATGCACCTAATGTGAAATACTTTAGAATCTTTGGGAGTAAATGCTATATACTGAAGGATAATTGAAATGGAAATTTTGATGCTAAAAGCGATGAAGGCATATTCCTAGGCTATTCCACTAAGAGTAAAGCTTATAAGTGTTTGAATTCTAACACTAACAAAATTGTGGAAAGTGCAAATGTGAGAGTTAATGAATATGCAGAGAAAAATGAACAAGAAGGAAATAAAGAACCTGAAAACTATAGATCTTTTGTCTATATGGAAGAAGGAGAGGCAAGTAACACACCTGCACCGGATGCAAAGTCCTAGGTAAGCAATGTCAAGCATCAAGAGGATGTTGCTGAGCAATCAGAAGCTGAATCTGATAAATTTCATGATGAACCTGAGAAGAAATCTGAACCTACATTGGTACAGTATGTGAGAAGACATCATAAGCCTGAACAAATCATTGGAAATAAAGAATATAGAGTCTTGACCAGAAGTAAGTTGAAAGACCCTACATGTTTATTGTGTGAGTTTGAGTCTAATACAATAAAAGATGCTTTGGAGAATGAATTCTGGATTCAAACTATGAATGAAGAAATAGATCAAATTGAAAAGAATGATACCTGGTCTTTGGTGCCGAGACCAGAAAATAAGAATGTTATTGGAAAAAAGTGGGTATTCAAAAATAAGCTCAATGAACATGG
Source organism: Chamaecyparis obtusa (assembly GCA_027943335.1). Taxonomy (NCBI): domain Eukaryota; kingdom Viridiplantae; phylum Streptophyta; class Pinopsida; order Cupressales; family Cupressaceae; genus Chamaecyparis; species Chamaecyparis obtusa. The sequence continues at coordinate 266,666 of BSBK01009580.1, read as the reverse complement.
ACAAGTCACAAGCGACAAGGAAAGACTAGTATGAAAAGGTTATGCACAAGAAGAAGGAATAGACTATGGGGAAACATTTTCCCCTGTAGCAAGATTAGAAGGAGTGAGAACTCTACTTGCATATGATGCTTACAAAGATTTCAAGTTATACCAAATGGACGTCAAATCTGAATTTTTGAATGGTATATTAGAAGAAGAGGTATATATTGAACAACCTGAAGGATTTGTTGATCCAGACAAGAAAACTATAGTTTGCAAACTGAATAAAGAACTGTATGGATTGAAACAAGCCCCTAGAGCATGGTATGAGAGGTTGCACAATTATTTGATCAAGATTGGATTTGCAAGGACAAATGACAACATCAATCTGTACATGAAACTTGAAGAAGGTAAAGGGATTTTGTTAGCAGAAATTTTTGTAGATGATATCATATTTGGAGGAGAAGATGCCCTATGTCAAAATTTTCAAATGAGATGCAAACTGAGTTTGAGATGTCTATGTTTGGTGAGATCAAATTCTTTGTTGTTTTACAAATCTATCAGATGGAGAAAGGTATTTTTATCACACAATCTAAATATGTCAAAGAGATACTAAACACTTTTGGAATGGAGGATTCAAGGCCAGTGAGTACTCCTATGGCTACTAGACAGAAACTATCTAAGACTGATGATTTTGTTGAAGTGAATCAAACCCTATATAGATCCATGATTTGAAAGTCGTAATATGTTGTTCACAGCAGACCAAATATTGCTCTAGCAGTTGGGATTGTGGCAAGATTCTCTGCCAATCCTAAGGAAAATAATATGATGATTGTGAAAAGAATACTAAGATATCTGAAAGGGTCAGAAGAGTATGGATTGTACTACAAGAGAAATGAGAAATTGGAACTGAGAGTTTACACTGATGTTGATTGGGTAGGAAATGTTGATGATAGGATAAGTACAAGTGGAGGAGATTTCTTTCTTGGATAAAGATTAGTCTCCTGGACAAGCAAGAAACAAAATTGCATTTCCCAATGTACAGCAGAAGCTGAGTATGTAGCAGCTGCAGTAAACTGTTCAAATCTGGTATGGATCAAGCAATTATTGAAAGTAATAAAAGAGGAAATTATTGAACCTATTGTTATCTTCTGTGATAATACAAGTGCCATTAACATATCGAAGAACCATGTAATGCATACAAAGACCAAATACATTACCATTAAATATCATTACTTAAGGGAATTGGTACAGGAAAAAGAAGTGAGAATGGAATATGTGAACAAAAAGGAACAACTAGCAGACATATTCACAAAATCTTTACCTAAGGATGCTCATGAATATCTAAGATGTAAATTGGGGGTGCTTCCCCTAACTGAGGCTGCCTAGTCAAGCTAGGAGCACTGCATCAAATGTGTTGGTCAGAATATCTGACAAATTAATGCAGGAAAGGTCACACTTTAGGAGCTTCCTAGAGTTGTGAAAAGAACAACAAAGCTGATAATCAGTCATAAGAAAGATGACAGAGGGAGAAATACTGTTACTAAACTGACAAGATGACATTTACATATGAATGATGTAAGTTCTAGTTTCTTATTTGGAATTTTTGTCAAAGAGGGAGAGATTTCAGAGATGAATACACATCAAGAGGATATAATCAAAGAGGGGGAGATACAAAAAAGATTTAGAGGGAGTTACTGTGTAAATGGTCAAGTAAGGCTAAGTAATTGAGAATCAAAATGAAGCTAAGGATATTATAAATATTTATGATGTAATGACAAAGTTTGGATTGGTTGGTAAATCATGTGTTACATGTGGTATTCATGTGATGTTGTCATCAATGCCAAAGAGGGAGATTGTTGAAAACTGCAATTGAAACAATTGTTGTATTGTCATTGATGTCAAACCTTAACTGGTAAGACAGTTGTTGTCTAAGAAATTAATATATCTATTAGTTGATGAAAAGGATTAGGAAAAGGGAAATAACAATAGCACCTAAGGAAAGATTGAGTTATTTGATACTTCAATGAGTACTTGATTATTTGGCACTATGATGAGATAATGTATTGTTTATCTAAGTAAGAAGAAAGACTGAAGAAGTAGGCTTAACCTTGAGCAAAAGTGAAGAAATCTAGTTTAAGCCGAGTGATGTTAGTGTCAATCGAGGGCCAGTATATGCCAAGTAAATCTAGTGTTGATCGAACATCAGTTTATGCCGAGCGACAGCAAATTACTGAGCAAGACAGTGTTAGCCGAGGAAGATAGCTTGAAGAGATGACTGAGGTACATAGTGATGACCGAGGAGATGAACACAGTATTGACTGAGTGTCAGCAATTTACATTTGGAGGAAGAATTCAGATTTAGAGCCTACTCAATTGAATTCTTGGGTTATGTAAATCATGTTGACTTTATTAATTGATCATATGGAAAATTTGATGCATGGTAAATCATTTTATTATGGATTCAATGAGTAGATTGAATATGTTTCTAGAAGGATGTATGAAGGACTTAAATGTTGGAAGGATCCGTCCGACCTGACCTAACCTAAGATCTACATAGGAGATTAAGAGGAAAAAGACAGATCTATCTATTTGGAGAGGTATAAAGGAAACCTAATGGTGAGGTTACAGAGAATGTTGGTGTTGTTGATGTTATTGACTGATAAGTCTAGGCAGAAGGATGAAGGTGAAGATCAGAGTTGTGATTGCTTGAAGCAAATTTCGAGTAGATCAAAGATGGAGATGAAATGATAACTAGTCAGTAAATCATCATATATGTGTGAATTGGATCTGATATGTGAAAACAAAGTTGTATGTTTTATATATCAGAAACTATTGCTACTTTCTAGCCATTGTAACAGTCAAAATCCTTTAATCAAGGTTGACCTAACAGTCATTGATAAATCCTTTAATCAAGATGGCATTCTAATGGAATGTACTCAAGTCCTATAACCAGGCCACTCCTAACAGGGTGATTGAAATCCTCTAACAGGGTGATTGAAATCCTTTAACAGGGTCACACCTAATAGTTTGTTTGTAAACCTTTAACAAGGTTGGCTTTTCACCGAGCTCACTTCAGAAGATTGAAAATATCACTAACATGTTACAAAGTGGTTTTTCCCAAATTAGGTTTCCACTATAAATTCTGGTGTCATACTTGTTTGAATGTTTTATTATGAATGTTTTGATATTCTGCAAGTTAAATACTATTGGACAATGGACTACATGTTATATGTTTTCTTATATATGTTCTTTAGAGACCGAATTGAGTTGGTGATTAAATATGAGTTTGTTGAAGTATTTGAATGATCAATTGGTACATCTGGACCTGAGAACAATTGATTCACCCCCCTTATCTGTTGTTCTAAATCATATTAACACTCGCCAGCAATATTTCACACAAAAATACCGTCAACAATCCCTCAAATGGTCATTTCAAATGAAAATGGTATTTTGTCCATTCACAAAAGAAACTTTTTACATGCATACCTACCAGCACATTATCTATCATAGTAGTTGGAAAAAATGCACCTCAATTATGCTCTAAAAATAAATCCATCGATGGCATGTAGAGTTATTTTCTATTTGCAAATTCTTAACAAATGTTTACACATGTATACATTAAATCAAATTAATCTTCTTTGTTTTTCTATCTGGTATTCAATGTCCTCGCCATCAATGTTTTAGCAAAAAATACCCTTAGCAAACCCTGAAATGGTTATTTTGAATGAAAATGATGTTTTGTCCATCCACAAAAGAAATTTTTTACGTGCATACCTATGGTCAACACATTATCTGTCATAGTATTTGGAAAAAATGCACCTTCATTATGCTCTAAAAATAAATCCATCGATGATGTAGAGTTATTTGAGTAGGCAAACCAAGTCATCGATTATATAGGTGAGAATCAATAATATTTGTTATTTATATTAAATTTTACCGACTACTTTCTCTACCTATACAATCATACTTAATGTTATGGTTTTACATTCCTAGTGGACCAATATTTATAAATTAAGAAACTTTTTAAAGCATTACCTGTTCATATAGACATAATCATAATTGATTGTTGTAATCAAGTAAGGAAGCCTTCACACTCGGAATGATTAATGTAAAAGAATATGCTCCTAAATCAAATCCAAACACCAAACTCTAATTTTATCACATACAAAGGAGATGGTGACAAAGACACTAGAATTTAGCCTTAACTTAACTTATTGTTATCTTTTACCTATCACATCAAATCCTTTTTCCACAAAAAATTGTATTTTGTATCTTTTGTTGGTTTTGAGTTAATGGTCTTAAATCTAAAGCTATGCACATTTGAAGTTTAATTTATCCCTCTCTACCCAACACCATTCTCCTTGGATTGGAATTTCACAAATCATGTTATGAGATTGTTTTATACTTATATCTTTATTGCAACTTGAAAAGAATCTATTAATCTTTTATTCCATGCATCTTTATTTAATTAAGTCTTACCTTCAACTCTTTTCTTTTCCATATGTATGAGTTGATCCTATTTTCAAGTCCAAGTAGTTCTTAGAATAAGGAATATATCCTTTTAGCATTTCAGATTTGTTTGACTTTAGCTTATTAGCTTTTCAACAAGTTTGTCAATGTTAATTTTAAATTACTTAAAATCTTGATACATTATGAGAAGATTATTAGGGAGATTTTCAAAAGTAAAGTTTATAAATTTAGATATAGTTATTTTGTAAATGAAGTTTAGATCATCTTTAATGATTGATTTTCTTAATGTTACTTTATTTTAGTTTATTTGGTATTGTATAACTGATTTAGAAATATTTTTTCAAATGAAATTTTAGAATATGAGATAAAGAAGAATTAAATAAGTTAATTTGTGTTTAGTTTAAATAGATAATTTAAGGATTTAAGTATCTATTGCTTAATATTGATTAAGGTTAGTAAGGTGATTTTGGTATAAAGCGTTTAAAATTAATTTTGTGTGAATATATTTTGTAATTATGAATTTAGCTTTCACTTATGCGAGATTATTAGTAATCAAATCTATTTGGAATTCATGAATTGGTTTCTTGATAGATTTTATTGGTTTATGAATATTATGTATATTGATTGATGATAGTACAATATTGTAAGTTATAGTTTTTTTTGTAGAGTTATGTTGTGGCAAATTATTAATAGTGGAGATTTCATTCAAATATAGGAGCCTTAGGAAGTTGTTATGATTCATCGCCTTGTTTCTTTTGTTATCATTGATTCCTTGATCTTGTATGACAGTTTAATTATTTCTATGACTATATTATGTTTTGGACTTATAGCAATTCCAAGTTAGAGTTAGAAGTCATTAAAATTAAGGTTTTCATTACAAGATAAAACTTTGGTTCAGGTTTATATTAGAACTCAATTTGAATTACAATTCCTATTCTTTAAATTTAAAATAAATATGACAATAAAAGAGTAAAAATAATACTTTTTAGCTTAAAATAAGTATGACAATAAAAGATTAGAAATAATACTTTTTAGTTTAAAATAATACTTTGGGACGGCTGGTCAGATCAATAATGTTAGAAAATCTACTTTGGACGGCTGATCCAGCCATCCAAGCAGAGGGAGATTCCACTCTATAAATTGATTTGGATTAGAGTTTCTTCACAACAGTTTTCAAAGAAAATGGCAAAGGCAATGAAATTCATTTGCGCGGTGATAATAATAGCATTGGTCTTCTTCAATGCCAAGAAAGCATGCTGCAGTAGGGGATATTGTGCTGAGGGAGTGGGATTTTGCTGTTAATCGCTGCAATGGGACAGAGAATCCAGAAACACTTGAGCTTTTCTCTAAATAAATAATCTATTATGCTTGGGACATATGCAAACATTATAATCGTAATTTAATTATGTTTTATATGGGGAAATCATTAGATTGTGAAAATATTGTGTGTTTGATTTCAAGAGTTCTATAGGAATGGTGTAATACAATGAAGATTTATATAGTTGTGTTGCAGAATGTAAGTGATTTATTTTAGATTGTTTATTATTGTATAAATTATTTAGATTAAAAGATAATTATATTTTTATAATTATGAATGTATGATATCTTATATCTGCATCTTTTATTGTGAGTATGTATTGTTATCTAAGTAAACTTTAGGCTAAATTAAATTATAGAATTTTAATAAATAGAAAAGAGATGTTCAGTTTATTTGCATGTAGTATCTTGTTTTCTTAGAATGGGCATAGATAAAAGGGATATGATTATCTTTTATTGTATAGTATCTCATTTTCGTAAATTCATTATATATAAAAAGGAAGATGGTTATCTTTGATTGTGTTGTATTGTATTTTCATAGAATGAGCATAGATAAAAGGGAGATGATTATATTTTATTGTGTAGTATCTTATTTTCTTAAATATATTAAAGGGAGATGGTAATCGTTTATTGTGTAGTATCTTATTTTCTTAAAATTGTCATAGATAAAAGGGATGAGGTTATCGTTTATTACGTATGATCTTTCTTTCATACAATGATAATAGATAAAAGTGAGATGGTTAATTTAAGCTCTATAGACTCGAAGGAAGTTACTCTAACAGAATTGATTAGATCTTTCTCCAAGTTGATGATGGACTTTAAATTCTTGTCAAACTAAAGAAGTGACCATGATAGGTAAATGAGAGAAATCAATTAGTGTTGAATAAATTAATAGTGATCGTTAGAGTATATGTTCTTCCCTTAATTAGTTTTTATGGTAATCTAGAAGTCATTTTTATGACATGACCCTAACTTAGTATTTACTAACATATGTGCAATGACTCTATTACGAATGAAATAAAATATAAAATTATTTATGTAGATTCTAGTGGAAAATTTTATGTAGCAATTATTGTATCTATGAGTTGATGAAATAATTCATTATGTGCTAACCTCCTTTTATGATGCTTGATCTAATGGTGTAATCACTTACTCTCATCTCCAACTTATGGGAGTGTGAATATGATTCAGTCATCCTTTTCATTTAATAAGTATGGAACAAGGGAGATGTAGTATGTTTTTCTTGTTTTTTTTCTCTTTTGTTTTGTCACTAGATTTAAAAGGAAAGAAGCATGGGGAACCAAAAAAGCTATCCAAAAGGAAACTAATAATGTCTAAGAGAATTTTAGATATGGGGAATAATTATTCACAGGTATGAACAATTTTATAATTTTTATTTGGTTATTATTTGTGATATGAAATACTTTACAAATTCAAATTTGAAAAATCTAACATTCTCTTGTAGTGTTTGACAAATAGATTGTATAATTGATATGCTTTAATATTTTACATGCAGCTTTTCATAGAAATATAAAGCAAAGATGAGGATGAAAAGAGGCATGCGGGACCAAAACATAAGCAAGTTACTATCCTGAAGGCAAGCTAAAAACATCTAGCAAAATTTCAGATCAAGCTATGTGAATTAGCACACGTGGAGAATTGCAGATCAAGCTATGCGAAGTTGAGGACTTGTTGTATATTGTGTCCTGAGATTGTGGTTAAGAGAACGTACAAAAATTCAATTATTCATGGCAGTTATGTTTAATTTAGTGGAAATAGTATTTTGGCAGTGTTCCTGAGAAGTGGCTTGTGATAACTGGATTATATCTCCTAACCGGGATAGAATCTAGACATGCAAAGTTGTAGAGTTGTTGAAGACATTTTTGTGGTGACTTGGATGAGACAACATAGTCAGAGGTTGCACGTGTGAAGATTTATTGTGTTTGGAAGCCGACAACTTTATGTGATTATGGAATATTATGTAATGTCTAATGATTTATATTTTGTAATTGGTTAAGCCTTGTTGGTCGACTCATTTATAATTATTTGAGTGTGGTATAAAGGAAGGATTGTTTTCCTTGATTTTAATATGGAATGTGGAATATAGTTGATGTTGATATTGTAAGAGGATATGCAAATTGAGCAGATTTGGCATTGAGATCTGGTGAAGCAGTTGGTGCAATTTTGGCACAGATAGAGTAGTGAAGATAAGTTATTGAGATTAGTAATTATTGGTAGTATTATGTTCAGATAATACAGAGATCAGTTGGACAGTGTGTTCAGTGCTCTTTCCCTTGAAGCTATTTGGAGGGTGGGTCCTTCTGCCTTTCATAACTCCTAACCGGGTTGGAATCTTTTAACAAGGAGTCAAAGTCTCCTAACAAGGACTAATATGTACTAAATGTATTTCATAAGGATCCTAACATATTCCATCCTCTCATAAGGAATTATCATAATAGTACATCTTTTGTGGGCATCATTCCCACCGGTGTTTACTCTCTAATAGAGAGGTTCCCTAGTTAACATATCTTTTATTATTGTGTATGTTTATCTTAATATGGTTGTTTCTTATATTGGTTATATGGTTGAAATCTGATAATGGTAATATAAGTCACTTTTATCTAATAACTGATTCACCCCCCCCCCCCCCCCCCCCAACCCCCTCTCAATTATCTTGGTGGACTTTACTTTCTAAAAATTGGTATCAAAGCGATAGGTCCTTGAAAGAAAAGTTTAACAACTTAAGGAGACCTATGGCGAATCATTTCAGGAAAGAAATCCCTAAGTTTGATGGAGTTAACTATGACAGTTGGAAGGAAAAGATGAAGACACATTTGCTATGTTTAGGACCAGGATATTGGTTGATTACAAAGAATGATAAGACTATCATTGAAGAAGACAAAATTGAAAACTGCACTAATAAGGAAAGAGATCTATTAATGTGTAACATACTTGCCAGAGAAGCATTTTTGTCAGCTCTTCCAGAGAATGAATACGGTCGAGTAAAAACTCTAAGGACATCTCATGAAATTTGGTTAGCTTTACAATCTACTTTTGAAGGTGATGTGCATGCTAAGAGAATCATATTATAGAATTGGATATGTTTATTTCAAGATGAAAAGATGATGGAAGATGAATCTATGAGAAGTTATATTGGTAGGATATCAAAGATTGTTGCAGGTATCAAAGCTTGTGAAGGAAACAAGACTAAGGATGAAGTTATATGGAAGATCTTAAAGACACTAACCCCTGTGTTAAGGCAGATGGCGCAGATGATTGAACAAGTTATACCTTGTACTGAAAATTTTACCAGAGAAACTCTTCTTGGAAGATTAGAAGTAGCAGAGATAGGCTTAAGACAATCTTGAGATTTACCTAGAATTGAGACAACATTTAGTTCATTTAGTATTCGCCCTACTTTTTCAAGAAGTACTAGTGTCAATGGATATTATGCCAGTAGCAGTAGATCTAAGACTGAAGAAGACAAAAAGATTGAGGAAGGAATTTCCTTGCTTGTGAAAAGAGAAGTAGGAGGTAAGAAAATCTTTAAATGTTGGACATGTCAAGAATATGGTCATTTCACATCTAAATACCCTAAGAGAGTGAAGAAATATAAGAATAAATTTAAACCTAGAAGGTCTAAAGAATGTTATTATGCTAATGATGAATAATTTGAGGCTAGCATTGAGAAAATCTTAAGTGAAAGTGATAATGAAAGTGATGACATAGGATTTGCAGTAATTAAAGAAGAAAACTCTGAAACCGAAGTCAGAGAAGAAAAAGCTTTAGTTTCTCAAGTAGAAAAGAAAACTGATTGGATTATAGACATGGGTTGTTCACATCATATGAATGGAGATATGAAGAAATTTATATAGTTCAATAACTATGATGGAGGAATTGTTAAAGTAGGAAACAATGCACCTTGCTTGATAAAAGGAATAGGATCTATTACTCTTGATGGAAAGACTAACACTGATGATGTTTATTTTGTGGATGGATTAAAACATAATCTTCTGAGTGTTGGACAGTTAGTTGATAAGGGATGTCAAGTTTGGTTTACTGAGAAGACTTGTGTGATCAAGGATAAGAATGGTAAGATGATTGGAAAAGGATCAAGAACTAGAGGTAATGTATTTCATTTGAATCTTGCTAAGACATGACATATTTGATTACTAAAATTGATGATAGATGGTTATGGAACAAAAGGTTTTGTCGCATAAACTTTGATAACATTGTAAAATCAAGATTGGTATGTAAAGGATACTCACAGCAAGAAGGAATTGACTATGAAGAAAAAATTTCACCTGTTGCAAGAATTGAAGCAGTAAGAATGTTTTTAGCTTATGCAGCTTATAAGAAATTCAAAGTGTATCAGATGGATGTGAAGTCAGCATTTCTAAATGGAGAATTTGAAGTTTACATTGAGCAGCCTAAAGGTTTTCTTCAGACTCGTGAAGGAGATATGGCATGTAAATTGAACAAAGATTTATATGGACTTAAACAAGCACCTAGAACATGGTATGCAAGATTAGATAAATATTTGATAAAATTGGGATTTGCTAAATGCACAAAAGACAGTAATTTGTATCTGAAAGATATTGAGAATGGTTTATTGGTTGTAGTTATTTTTGTTGATGATATTATCTTTGGAGGTGAAGATGAAGCTAGTGATAAATTTGCTGATGAAATGAAGACAATTTGAAATGAGCATGATTGGTGAGATGAAATATTTTTTAGGATTATAGATAGCACATAATAGTGATTGTATTTTCTTATGTCAAGCAAAATATCTGAAAGACTTGTTGCAAAGATTTGGAATGGAAAATTGTAAGTCGGTTGGCACAACTATGGTAACTGGTCATAAGTTATCTAGCACAGATGAAACTCATGCAATTGAACAAAAGAAGTACAGATCCATGATTGGAAGATTGCAGTATTTAACTCATACAAGACCAGACATATCACATGCAGTTGGAATTGTTGAAATATTTCAATCTGATCCTAAAGAGTCACATTATGCAGCAATAAAAAGAATATTTAGATATTTGAAAGGCACAATTGACTATGGGTTATGGTATGATAAATCAAATGACTTTACCCTATGTGCATATACAGATGCAGATTGGGGAGGTACTATTGATGAAAAAAATAGTCAAGTGGTGGAGCATTTTTTCTTGGTGGGAGATTGGTTTCTTGGCTAATTAAGAAATGAAATTGTATCTCACAGAGCACAGCAGAAGCAGAATATGTAGCAGCAGCAAATAATTCTAATTAGATAATATGGATGAAACAAATTTTCAAGGATACTGGAATCAAGTTCAATGAGACTATTATCATACACTGTGATAACACCAATGCAGTATGTCTAAGAAACCTGTATTGCATTCTAAAACAAAGCATATCGAAATCAAGTATCATGTTGTAAGAGAGAAAGTTGCAGAGAAAGAAGTCGGACTTAAGTATATAAGTACAAAATAGCAGATCGTAGATATATTTACAAAGCCTTTATCTAAAGATACATTTAAGTATTTGAGAGGTATTCTTGGGTTTATGCCCCAACCTACTTTGGAGTAGTGATGCAGAAAGTTGCATCAGTCCAGTGGTATATGAGCTATATCCATTCTGGACTATATGTTGATACTTCCTCTATGGGGGAGTATGTATGTTTTGAGCTGAGTCATGAAGGACTCTTGTGAAAGCATTTTTTGAATAGTGTCTTTTGACATTCGAGCTTGTAATGGATTGACGTATTGATGATTTTATTGTCATTGATGTCAATGGTGGAGAAGGATATAGTAGTACATAAAAAACACCTGATTTATTGATTTGATTGATGAAGAGGAATTGGAAAAGTAAAATACTGAGGAGAAGGATAGTACCTGATGATTGATTTGATTGATGAAGAGGATTTGAAAATATATTGCAGAACAACAGTGTTGTAGTTTGGTATTCATGGAACTTGGATGTTTTTCATATATGTTGTCATCAATGCCAATGTGGGAGATTGTTAGGAATGAATGCTAAATATGTCCTATGGGGGAGTATTCAGAGTCATTCTGTAGTAGTTGTATGTTGCATTCATAACTCTAATTTTCATTGATGTCAACACATTGATCTACTGGAGATTAGCAGAAAAGCAAACAATGTTTCAATTAGCGCACGTGGAGAATTGCAAGTGAAGCTATGAGAAGTTGAGGAATTTTTGAATATTGTGTCCTGATATTATTTTTAAGAGCGCATACAAAAATTCAATTATTCATGACACTTATGTGTAATTTAGTGGAAATAGTATTTTGGCAGTGTTCCTAAGAAGTGGCTTGAGATAACTGGATTATATCTCCTAACCAGGATAGAATCTAGACATGCAAAGTTGTAGAGTTGTTGAAGACATTTTGGTGGTGACTTGGATGAGATAGCATAGTTTGAGGTCACACGTGTGAAGATTTATTATGTTTGGAAGCCGATAGTTTTATGTGATTATGGAATATTATGTAACGTGTAATCATTTAAATTTTGTAATTGGTTAAGCCTTGTTGGCCGACTCGTTTGTAATTATTTGAGTGTGGTATAAAGGAAGGATTGTTTTCCTTGATTGTAATATGGAATGTGGAATATAGTTGATGTCGATATTGTAAGAGGATATGCGAATTGAGCAGATCTGGTATTGAGATCTGGTGAAGTAGTTGGTGCAATTTTGGCACAGACAGAGGAGTGAAGATAAGTTTTTGAGATTAGTAATTATTGGTATTATTCTATTCGGATAATACATAGATCAATTGGACAATGTGTTCAGTGATCTTTCCCTTGAAGCTGTTTGGAAAGTGGGTCCTTGTGCCTTCCATAACTCCTAACTGGGTTAGAATCTTTTAACAGAGATTCAAAGTCTCCTAACAAGGACTAATATGTACTGAATGTATTTCATAAGGATCCTAATGGTGTCCATCCTCTCAGAAGGAATTTTTTATATTAGTACATCTTTTGTGAGCATCATTCCCACCAGGGTTTACTCTCTGATCAAGAGGTTCCCTAGTTAACATATCTTGTGTTATTGTGTATGTTTATCTTTCTATGGTTGTTGCTTATATTGGTTACATGGTTGAAATCTGATAATGGTAATATAAGTTGCTTTTATATTATAACTGATTCACCCCCCCCTCTCAGTTATCTTCGTGGACTTTACTTTCTTAACAAATCCACATTTGGTGGACATGTGATTACACCTTGCATAGGTGATAGCTTATCATCTCCTTATCATTCTCTCTTATCACATTTCATATATAAGGAGGTGCTATTATGTACATTTTAAATCAATTCATTGGATCAATTCAATCATCAATTATTGCATCATACAAATCTATTCTTCTTCATATAATCTCTCTTGTATTTGTGCTATTCTTTAATCTCTAGATCGTTGGTTCAATCTTTTTTATTTGCAAATTCTTACAAAATATTTACAGATATGTATACATTAAATCAAATTAATTTTCTTTATTTTTTTATCTGGTAGTCAATGTCCTCGCCAACAATGTTTCAAGCAAAAATATCGTCAGAAATCCCTCAAATGGTTATTTTGAATGAAAATGATGTTTTGTCCATCCACAAAAAAAAAATTTACATGCATACCTACCAACACATTATCTATCATAGTAGTTGGAAAAAGTGCACCTTCATTATGCTCTAAAACTAAATCCATCGATGGTGTAGAGTTATTTGAGAAAGAAAACCAAGTCGTTGATTATATAGGTCAGCATTAATAATCTTTGTTATTTATATTAAATTTTCCTGACTGCTTCCTCTACCTATACACTCATATTTAATAACACAATTTTACATTCATAGTTGACTAGTATTTATAAATTAAGAAACTTTTTAAAACATTACCTGTTCATATATAGGCATAATCATAATTGATTGCAACAATCAAGTAAGGAAGCCTTCAAACTCAGAATGATTAGTTTCAAAGGATATTCTCCTAAATCAAATCTAGGCACCAAGCTCCAATTTTATCACAGACAAAGGGGACGGTGACAAAGACAATAGAATTTAGCCTTAACTTGTTGCTAGCTTTTACCTTTCACATCAAATTATTTTTCCACAACAATTTGTATTTTATATCTTTCCTTGGTTTTGAATTAATGGTCTTAACTCCAAAGCTATGCACATGTGAAGTTTAATTTATCCCTCTCTCCCCAACACCATTCTCCTTGGATTGGAATTTCACAAATTTTGTTCTGAGATTGTTTTATACTTATATCTATATTGCAACTTCAAAATAATATATTTCTTTTAATCTTTTATTTCTTGCATCTTTGTTTAATTAAGTCTTACCTTCAACTCTTTTATTTTTCATATGTAGAGTTTATCCTATTTTGAAGTCCAAGTAGTTCTTAGAATAAGGAATATATCATTTTAGAATTTCTGATTTGTTTGACTTTGGCTTATTGGATTTTCAACAAGTTTTTCTTTGTTAAATTAATTAAAATCTTGATACATTATAAGAAGATTATTAGGGAGATTTTCAAAAGTAAAGTTTATAAATTTAGATATAGTTATTTTGTAAATGAAGTTTAGATTATCTTTAATGATTGATTTTCTTAATGTTACTTTATTTTAGTTTATTTGGTATTGTATAACTTATTTAGAAATATTTTTTCAAATGAAATTTTAGAATATGAGATAAAGAATAATTAAATAAATTATTGTGTTTAGTTTAAATAGATAATTTAACGATTTAAGTATCTATTGCTAAATATTGATTAAGGTTAGTAAGGTGATTTTGGTATAAAGCGTTTGAAATTAATTTTGTGTGAATATATTTTGTATTTATGAATTTAGCTTTCATTGATGTGATATTATTAGTAATCAAATCTATTTGGAATTCATGAATTGGTTTCTTGATAGATTTTATTGGTTTATGAATATTATGTATATTGATTGATGATAGTACAACATTGTAAGTTATGGTTTTTTTGTAGAGTTATGTTGTGGCAAATTATAAATAGTGGAGATTTCATTCAAATATGGGAGCCTTAGGAAGTTGTTATGATTGATTGCCTTGTTTCTTTTGTTATCATTGATTCCTTGATCTTGTATAACAATTTAATTATTTCTATGACTATATTATGTTTTGGACTTATAGCAGTTCCAATCATAGATCCAAGATCGTAATGCAAGCTATGACAATCTATGAGCACATGGGATAGAGACAATTTTGAATTATTAATTTCAAAAAGCTAGATTATCCATTTCATATAGAAAATGAGGGAGGTGAAAGATAAAGAGAGGGGTATGCATCATACATTCTTATAAAAGCAATTGATGTTGTCCAAATTTTCATAGGTATAAAATCCATACGAGAAAGAGGAATCTCCTTGACATCTATTGTTCATAGACATTGTTGCTCGAACGGAATCCCTATATTTTATTAGGATAGTTTATCTAAATATTGTGTTAGACATTGAGTCCTTGCAAAGATTTATATCATTGTACTATTAAAGCAATCTACTTTTTCATAATATGAAATTATCAAAGGAGTTTAAAGGCATAAGTTGGATCAGATTTTTGTGCCTCAAATGGCACTCGAATATAGAAGGGTTCGATTTAAGGTGAAGTGTAATGAGAATCACTAATGTATGTCTAGAGTAATAGGAATAGTTGAGTTTTGAGGTTTACTAACAAGTTGAGAAAAAGGAATAAACGAGTGTAAATTAGGTCATTTTTCAAATAGGTTATGTAGAAGATAGTAATTATTTAATAAAAGAGATGTTTAAAGATGAAGAGTGATTATAAGATCTATACATGATTACTAAAAGATATTATAAAAAAACATTTCACATCATCAATACAACCACATGATTTAATATTTATAATACTATTGACTTAAATTGTAGTTAATGTGAGGATTATTGTAGGCTAAAGTTAGCGTTAGAAGTCATTAAAATTAAGGTTTTCATTACAAGATAAAACTTTGGTTCAGGTTTATATTAGAACTCAATTTGAATTACAATTCCTATTCTTTAAATTTAAAATAAGTATGACAATAAAAGATTAAAAATTGTACTTTTTAGTTTAAAATTAATTATATATATATATCAAATCTGTATTTTAAAAATATTATTTATTTGAATTATTTTATTGTAAAATCTTTCTAGTTGAAAGCTTTTTATCCGGCTGTAATGGGCTGAGCATGAGGTGCATAAACATAACACTACGTTCTAAAACCAAACTGACCAGTAAATGCGAGTGGAGATTTTTGGGAAATCTCAACAGTAAATGAAAGTGGAGCCTTTCCGAATGTTGGTGAGCATTTGCAGACAAGGATTGCAATGTGGCAATCTCCTAGAGAGTGGCTCCTAATTACAGATTTCTAGATAAAATCTCCCAAGACCTATTGCTCTTTGGGACGGCTGGTCAGATCAATAATGTTAGAAAATCTACTTTGGACGGCTGATCCAGCCGTCCAAGCAGAGGGAGATTCCACTCTATAAATTGATTTGGATTAGAGTTGCTTCACAACAGTTTTCAAAGAAAATGGCAAAGGCAATGAAATTCATTTGTGCCGTGATAATAATAGCATTGGTAGTGGGCACGGCAGAGGTAGAAGCACGAGACAATAAATGTGATGGTGAGAAAGCATGCTGAGGGAGTGGGATTTTGCTGTTAATCGCTGCAATGGGACAGAGAAACCAGAAACACTTGAGCTTTTCTCTAAATAAATAATCTAATCTATTATGCTTGCAGGGACATATGCAAACATTATAATCGTAATTTAATTATGCTCTATATGGTGGAAATTATTAGATTGTGAAAATATTATGTGTTTGATTTCAAGAGTTCTATAGGAATGGTGTACTACAATGAAAATTTATGTAGTTGTGTTGCAGAATGTAAGTGATTTATTTTAGATTGTTTATTATTGTATAAATTATTTAGATTAAAAGAAAATTATATTTTTATAGTTAGGAATGTATGATATCTTATATCTGCATCTTTTATTGTGAGTATGTATTGTTATCTAAGTAAACTTTAGGCTAAATTAAATTATAGAATTTTTATAGATAGAAAAGAGATGTTCAGTTTATTTGCATGCAGTATCTTGTTTTCTTAGAATGGGCATAGATAAAAGGCATATGATTATCTTTTATTGTATAGTATCTCATTTTCGTAAATTCATTATATATTAAAGGGAGATGGTAATCGTTTATTGTGCAGTATCTTATTTTCTTAGAATTGTCATAGATAAAAGGGATGAGGTTATCGTTTATTGTGTATGATATTGTTTTCATACAATGATAATAGATAAAAGTGAGATGGTCAATTTAAGCTCTATTTACTAACATATGTGCAATGACTCTATCTGTAATCTTTCCAGGCATATTAATGCCCCTCTTTGAGGATCATTGTCTTAAAGGACTAGCACTTAGATATTTATATGAAACTTCATTTCGAATTATTCCTATGTTGATGGAGGTCACTAGAGATCTATTACGAATGAAAGAAAATAAAAAAATTATTTATGTAGATTCTAGTAGAAAATATTATGTAGCACTTATTGTATCTATGAGTTGATGAAATAATTCATTATGTGCTAACCTCCTTTTATGATGCTTAATCTAATGGTGTAATAAATTACTCTCATCTCCATGTTATGGGAGTGTGAATATGATTCAGTCATCCTTTTCATTTAATAAGTATGGAACAAGGGAGATGTAATATGCTTTTCTTTTTTTTTGTTTCCTTTTGTTTTGTCACTAGATTTAAAAACGAAAGAAGCATGAGGAACCAAAAAAGCTATCCAGAAGGCAACTAATAATGTCTAAGAGAATTTTAGATATGGGGAATAATTATTCACAGGTATGAACAATTTTATAATTTTTATTTGGTTATTATTTGTGATATGAAATACTTTACAAATTCAAATTTGAAAAATCTAATATTCTCTTGTAGTGTTTGACAAACAGATTGTATACTTGATATGCTTTAATATTTTACATGCAGCTTTTCATAGAAATATAAGCAAAAGATGAGGATGAAATATTGGAGGATATTCCTTTTATTTCTAATGATTAAGACCAAAAGAGGCATGCAGAACCAAAACATAAGCAAGTTACTATCCTGAAGGCAAGCTAAAAACGTCTAGCAGAATTTCAGAGAGGGTGAATAAATAGTCTCAAGCATGACCAATTTCATCATTTGTATTTGGTTATTATTTGGGATATGAAATATTTTACATATTCAATATCGAAAGATCTATCACTCCTATTGGTATTTTTCAGATTCTACTAAGGAATATATCAGTCTATATAAGTCTAACAAAACTAAGCACAGGATATGAGATAAGAAGTCATAAAGGAGGAAAGATAGTACCCGGAAATCAGATTTAGACTATGCCTTCAACCTCTCCAATGTATGAGCCAATTAGCCCATCTAGGGTTCCTTCAAGATGCCAATGATCTGTTCTTTGACCTGTCCTTGGATCAGCTTGTCAATGCCTTAGTATCTTCCCTTAAGGTATCTTTAATATCAGTACTTCACCCGCTGATAATGCTGATAATCAGATCAGAGCATAGATTTGATGTTGCACTGCAGATTATATTCGCTCCTTAGACTATAATCTGGGTTCTAAATCTCTGCATTTCAATTGCTCAAATGGTACTCCAAAGCGCTGCTTCTAGTTCGCCCTAGAATGATCGCTGCTGCAGAATAGTCGATCCTTGGGAGAAGATATATTTCGCATGTGTCTAATTTGAAGAGCAGAGATGCATGTTATGTTTTTGATGATCTCTTGCTCTCAAATCTATTCCAATATATATGCGCATTTGACATCCTTTAGGAGGGCCGACCTCTGTCTCAAAAACAATTATTAATTATACTTAATGAGGGCTGACCTGACAAAGTCTAGGGTATGAATTAATAATAACCAATTATTAATTCGACAGTCCTGTTTGATCAAAGCTGCCAGGCTATAAATGTTAACAACTCCCTTGTAACATTTGATGAATAGATTGCATAAAGTTGATATACTTTAATATTTTCAATGCATCTTTGCATAGATATACAACATATAAGATTGTGAAATCTTTGAAGACATTCCTTCACTTGTCATCTTCATGGATTTAATTTGTTTAGCCATTATCTCAAAACTAGGAATATATTGAGTAGACTTTATAGACCCCAATGGCTACAATTTTTCCTATGGCGAAATTTATTCTATTTATATTAGATAATTTTATTTTTCTCTTAATTAACTTGTGATACAAAATTATTTTTTGTGTTAACTCTATGCAATACATTATGAAAAATCTATCATTGTTTTGGTATTCCAAATTCACTAGATATTTCACCAACTCAAATGGATACACAAGAAGAACTAAATTCTTCAATGGCAAAGCTGAAACCCTTCTCAAAGCTTGAAATCACAATGATCAATTTGCAAAATAATAATGGATGCCTTCCTTCTTTCCCCAGCAAGCATAAATAGGCTTTCCAACCCTAAATCGCAATTCTTTGAAAAGCTGCGACTTCTTTCTTTAAGGCATTAAAAATATAATCATTAAATAAATTTAATGATTTAGATTTAGGAAAATATGCCAATAAATTAATACATTAATTTGGCCTCTTTCATGATACTTAGACCCATCACTTAAGTGAGTTAATATAAAGTCAATTTACAACTTAATATTAAATCCTTTGCCATTTAATTAATATATAACCACTAAAAACTGAATAACTCCCTAAAAATGAGAATCTGGCTTAACCGTCTAGAACTGGAGATGGCATAATAATTTCCCATGTGATCAAATAATATTTCTAAAAATAGAAGGGGTCCATCTCTATGACTCTAAAAGTTGCTAAAAATAGCAAAACTCAAACAAATAGAGTCTGAAACCTCTCCATACCAAATCAAGGGTGTTGAGCTCTGCAAAAGTCGAACCATCAAATAAGCATATCTCCTCTATGCACAAATTGACCCTCTATCTATCTCTACTAGCTACGAGGGTCCAATGATAGGCTAATCAATACCTAGAATGATGTCTCTAGCTAGACGGGGAAATCACAATCCTCCCTTCCTGAAATTGCTTGTCCTCAAGCAATCTCAACTCTAGATGTTGTAAAATCTCCTCGCTCTCCCAAGTGGCATCCTCAACCGGCATGTCCTTCCATTTCACCAAGTACTCCCTAATGGTATGCCACCTCAAATTCCTTTCCCTGAACTCAATGATAGCCGTTGGCACTAAAACCAACTTTCCCTCATCATCCAAGGGTGGAAGCACTGTAGAAGGAACAATCTAGTGTCCTAACGCCTTTTTGAGATGTGACACATGAAAAACATTATGGACTCTTCTCTCTGCCGGCAAATCCAACTCATAAGCCACCTCACTGACTCTCTTGATCACCCTGAAGGGTCCATAGTATCGTCGCTTAAGTTTCTTGACACCACTCTTTTTGAGAGTGGACTGGCCATACGACTGCACCATCAAATAGACCATATCCCCTACCTCGAAGGTTTGCTCAATCCTCTTCTGATCCGCATATTGCTTCTACTGATTTTGTGCCTTAGTGATGTTCTCCTTAAGAGCCTTTACAATGTCTTGGCTCTCCTGTAACAAACCTCCAACACTAGGCACTCTACTATCGGTCAACAACAAATCCAGGAAATTTGGTGCCTCATACCCATATAATAATATGAAAGGTAACATCTGGATGGACATGTGATAAGCGGAATTGTAGCAATACTCACACAAATAAATTCACTTAACCCAAGCCTTCTGCTGCCTTTCTATGTAGTTCCTGAGGTATCCCTCCACCCATTTGTTGACTATCTCAGTCTGTCCATCCATCTGGGAGTGGTAGCTAGTACTCAGAGTGAGCTCTGTCCTGCACAATCTAAATAACTCCTGCCAAAAGTGACTCATAAATTTGTTGTCCCGGTCACTGACTATGCTCTGAGGTAAGCCATGCAACCTGAATACCTCACAAAAGAACAACTCTGCCACCTGCATAGCAATGTATGTAGCCATGATCAGAAAGAAGTGGGCAAACTTCGTGAGCCGATCAACAACAACATATATACAGTCTCTGCCCTGGGCTCTTGGTAGTCCTGTGATGGAGTCCATGGACAAACACTCCCACTTCCTATCAGGAATCGGAAGCAGCTATAGTAAACTGGCTGGGTAAGAGTGTTCCTATTTATTCTGCTAACAAGTAGGACACTCTAACATGCTGTAACACCTCAGCTTTGAGCCCTTTCCAAGAAAAGCGCTCACAAATCTGCTAGTGGGTTTTCTAAAAACCTGGATGTCCTGCCATAGGTGAATCATGATAAACTCTCAACACCATCTTCCTCACCTCTGACCCTGGCACCAAATAAATGCGCCCTTTGTAAATGATGAGTTCATTCGCAAGGGTGAAATCACTATCCTGAACTGATCCGTCTAAGAATCCTGATGCCCATGTATCCTATGCATACTCTGCAAGGATCAAATGTCTCCAGTCCTCTGACATATCCATCATCAAGCTCAAGTGGGGTCTTCTTGACAAGGCATCTGCTACTACATTTTGTGCCCCCTTGAAATAGGTAATATCAAAGTCATATGTCTGTAATTTACTTACCCATTTTTGTTGCCTGTCATTAAGATCTCGCTTCCCAAGAAAATGTTTAAGGCTATTGTGGTCTATTTTTATGCTGAATTTTTTGCCCACTAAATATTGCCTAAATTTGGCCAAAGCATGCATTATGGCCAACATTTCCTTCTCATAAATTCTGAAGCTCCTCTCAAGTCCCTTGAGCTTCCTACTCTCACACACAATCAGGTGCTTGTCCTACATAAGCACCACTCCAACACCCTCACCAGATGCATCACAATGAAGCTCAAATGGCTTACTGAAATCTGGTAATGCTAGCACTGGACAAGAAGTCATCAACTCCTTGAAATTATCAAAACACTCTTGTGCCTTAGGAGTCCACAAGAAAGCCCCCTTTCTCATCAAATTTGTCAAGGGTGTTGCAAGCCTGGAATATCCACTAACAAACCTCCTGTAGAACCCACACAACCCCAAAAATCCTCTCAACTATGTCAGGTTTACTGGAGTAGGCCACTCAACAATAGCATGAATCTTTTTAGGATCCATGCGTACTCCCTGTGTACTGATAATGTGACCCAAATATAATAACTCTGATAATCCCAAATCACATTTGGACTCCTTTGCATACAAGGACTCCCTACTAAGAATGCTCAACACAGTGTCTAAGTGTCGCACGTGCTCATCCCACATCCTACTATACACCAGGATGTCATCAAAGAAGACTAACACAAATTTCCTCAACTGAGGTTGAAAAACCCTGTTCATCGTGGACTGAAAAGTAGCTGGAGCATTAGTTAGCCCAAATGGCATAACTACAAACTCAAAATGGCCACAATGACACCGAAATGTCATCTTCTCTATATCCTGCTCTCTGACTCGAATTTGATGATAGCCTGATCTCAAATCAATTTTGGAGAAGAAGCATGCTCCGTGTAACTCATATAATAACTCATCAATCCGTGGTATGGCGTACCTATTTTTGATAGTCTTCCTGTTCAGGACCCTGTAATCTATGCACATCCTAAGCGTACCATCCTTTACCAAAACCACAGAAGAAGCAAAAGGAGACTTACTTGGTCTAATGTGCCCCATAGCAAGTAGTTCCTTGATGGTTTTCTCAATCTCATCCTTCAATCTCTTTGGGTGTTTGTAGGGTGTAACCATAATGGGTTTGGCACCCTCCTCCAACTCAATGATGTGCTCAATACCTCTATCAGGAGGACGACCTGGTGGAATGTCACTGAACACCTTACTATGCTTCATTCTCAGTGCCTGTATGTCTGGATGATACTTGGAATATTGCTGCCCCTGTGATGGCATCAAGGTGCAATAGGCTGCCCACTCAACTTGGTCATGTCTCAGCAAGCTCCCCATGCGTCTGCAAGACATCATCCTAAACTCACTGTCACGGATGGCCTTAAGTATATGTGTCTTTCCATCCGATTGGAACTTCATCTACATGTCTCTCAAATCGAGAGTGAACACTCCAATGTCATGCAACCAAGTCATACCAAGTACTAGATCTGTGTCATCCATGTTTACAACATAAAAATCAGCTTTAAAGTCAAAGTTATTAATCCTCAGGGGTAGACCTGTAATCTTCCTATCACATTTGAGGACGTAGCCATCAGCTACCCTCACTCTCAGACCCTCAAACTGCTTTGTCTGAATCCCACATCTCTCAATAATGCAGTCAAGGTTGGTGAATTCAATTAAGGACAGACCAACCTTGCAGCCAAACCAATATGCAGCGAAAATACACAATAAGAAACACAGATCTGATATGAAACAGAAGTCCTTTTTCATGAAAACACCGATTACATGCAATGTGTCGGGCTGTAAGGCCTTCCCGGTTATGGCCAATTACAAAGCAAGTAATAGTCTACAAGATCTCACAGGATCCAAATCTTTTCCCCAACATCAACATCCAGCTAGTCCAGGTCTGCAACAGGCAGCACACTGGTAGGCACCCAGGAAAGATCTAAACTTGTACTCAAACTTCCAAGCAATCTTCCTGCTCCTAAGCTCGCAGGCTACTAACCTTCCAACCAACGATCTCCTGCCCTAAACAACTACCCAAGCATCCTATAAATACTGATTCCCAGCCACAAGTCGGCTGATGAAACAATTAAATCTTATAAACAAATATTAAATGCTAAAACATCTGTCGGCTCTCACATAGCCTTACAAAATAAATAAACTCTTCAAAAGATGGCCCCAATGGTCATCAGATCCGCATAGAAGAATGCAACATGCCAGATCTAGGTCCCCATACATCCAACGGTCAATCCATAACTCGAGGAGCGCGACCCAAATTAAATGCACCAGTTGGCCAAGCCGATTCATCCAAATAATCTAGTCAATAAGTAAGAACACCGAGCAACAGAGGAAATAATCGAGCGCCAATCAACCGACCACGCCAAGCATGACCGAACAACACAGTTATTACCGAGCGCCAATGAACCGACGCCTTCAGTCACCAAGCATTCTTTAGAGACTGAGCACCCCGGTAACCACACAAACCAAGCAACCAATCTCCCAAACCGAGCAAAAATCCCACCAAACCAAGATCAAAACCAATAATCTACCTTCAAAGACAAACATATTTTTGGTTGATACAGGATTGCCAAGAATCCTAGGATGCTCCTGCATCAAACACCCCAAGTCAAAAAGATTTTCTCATAAGGAAATCAGGAACGCCTCAAGGGAATCAGAACAGGTATGCCGAATTTGTTCTTCACCCATATCTCTTCTTGTCCTTCTTCCCAAGTAGTCTTCACTTCATTCACTGTCTCATACAGAAAGTCCTTATGTTTTCCACTTCTCTTATCCCTTCGGTTGGCAACTGATAACAACCGACTCTGACCACTACCGATCACCTCAGTGCCTCGGTAAGGTTCATCCTCCTCAATCAACTCAGTATCATCTACATCCTTTTGTGTCATAAATGTCACCATCTCTGCCAGCAAAACCATCTGCTTCTTAATCTCAACAAACTCTTCTGATATCTCTTTCTCCTTCTCATTCAAACTAGACTCAACAGGGATAGGCTCATCAACCTCCTCCTAAGGTTTGTCATAAGGACAACACCTAATAACTCCACATCCTTTAACCCCTATCTCCTATAAAGGTATCAACTTATGCCGAGCTCCTTCATGCCTAACCACATAAGTGTTAGCACGACCATCAAACAACACATTTATGTCAAACTGCCAAGGTCTACCGAGCAACAGATGAAAGACATCCATAGGCAACACATCACATAATATCTCATCATGGTAAGATCCAATCTGGAAATTAACCAAGCATTGCTCTTCAACTCTAACCTTAGAAACATCTTGTATCCAACTAATCTCATAAGGATTAGGTTGCTTCCTTCTTTCCAAATTCAATTTACTAACCATTTCTTCTGAAACAAAGTTTTCAGAACAGCCACCATCAAATAGAACATTACATACCTTATCTTTGCACTTGCATCTGGTTCTGAACAAATTCCTCCTTTGCACCAGTTCAGAGACACATACAACCAATCTTCTAGTGACAAGACATTCACCTTTCTCTGGAACATTCTCAATGTCTTCTTCAGCAACTACGGCAACTCCTTTCTTAGGACACTGCCAACTTCTATGACCAGCTTCACCACAGTTATAACGAGTACCAGTGAACTCATTCTTCCACCTTCCTCTCTGTCCAGCATTCTTAGTAACTTGACCATTGCTAGATCCAACATCAGGCTTAGAATTCTCTGTCACATTACTTTCAGCAACTGTCTCACCAGTCTTACCACCTCGGTTCCTACTATTCTATTTTCCTTCATACTTCCTATTCAGCTTCTCTTCAATCTTTAATGCCATCTGGTAAGCATCACCGATTGTTGTCATCCGCAGACTAAGTAACTCTTCTTGAATACTAGGTCTCAAACCATAGACATATCTAGCAACCTTCTCTTTATCAGCTTCGGAATGACCAGTCCTAATCAGGATTCTATAAAACTCCTCGGTATACTCCTGCACCGATTTGTTAGTCTGCTTCAAAGCTTGCATCTTCTTAAACATATCCAATTCATAATCCACCGGAATGAATTGCTTCTTCAACTTGTCAACCATTTGGTTCCATTTAGTGATCTTTTCTTTTCCTCTTCTACCTCTTTCCAACTGAACTTCTCTCCACCAGATATTTGCATGACCTTTCAATTTAGTCTTTGTAAATCTAACCCTATCAGGATCTTCTATTTCTTCATACTCAAAGTATTCATCAATCTCATTGATCCAATCAATCAATTCTTCAGGCCTAAGGCTTCCAGCAAATGCAGAAACTTCAATCTTAGGTCTCTTCCCGATCTTAGACATAGCTTTCAGAATTCGATTCTCCTCAGAATCTCTAGCTTCTTTGACAGCTTCTTCAAAATGATCTTCTTCAGATTCATCATCACTATCCTCTTTCAAGGTAGGCTTCTTTCTTAACTCCTCTTGTAGGTCTTGCACTTGTTTTTGCATAGCCCTAAAATCGTCAAGCCAAAATTCACCAGTAGCTTCTTCTTCTTCAGAGATCTCACGATTTCTCCTCAGAGGCATCTTCAAATCAAGATCTAGATACACAAGATCCACTCGGCTCCAACAGGAACAGACTTTGCTCAAACAAGAACAAACTTCGCTCTGATACCAACTAATGCAGTCAAGGTTGGTGAATCCAATTAAGGACAAACCGACCTTGTAGCCAAACCAATATGCAGCGGAAATACACAATAAGAAACACAGATCTGATATGAAACAGAAGTCTTTATTCATGAAAACACCGATTACATGCAATGTGTCGGGCTGTAAAGCCTTCCCAGTTACAGCCAATTACAAAGCAAGTAACAGTCTACAAGACCTCACTGGATCCAAATCTTTTCCCCAACATCAGCATCCAGCTAGTCTAGGTCTACAACAGGCAGCACACTGGTAGGCACCCAGGAAAGATCTAAACTTGTACTCAAACTTCCAAGCAATCTTCCTGCTCCTAAGCTCGCAAGCTACTAACCTTCCAACCAACGATATCCTGCCCTAAACAACTACCCAAGCATCCTATAAATACTGATTCCCAGCCACAAGTCGGCTGATGAAACAATTAAATCTTAGAAACAAATATTAAATGCTAAAACATCCATCGGCTCTCACATAGCCTTACAAAATAAATAAACTCTTCAAAAGATGGCCCCAACGGTCATCAAATCCGCATAGAAGAATGCAACATGCCAGATCTAGGTCCCCACACGTCCAATGGTCAATCCATGACTCGAGGAGCACGACCCAAATTAAATGCACCAGTCGGCCAAGCCAATTCATCCAAATAATCCAATCGGTAAGTAAGAACACCGAGCAACAGAGGAAATAACCGAGCGCTAGTCAACCGACCACGCCAAGCATGACCGAGCAACACAGTTATTACTGAGCGCTAGTGAACCAACGCCTTCAATCACCGAGCATTCTTCAGAAACCGAGCACCCCGGTAACCACACAAACCAAGCAACCAGTCTCCCAAACCAAGCAAGAATCCCACAAAACCAAGATCAAAACCAATAATCTACCTTCAAAGACAAACATATTTTTGGTTGATACAGGATTGCCAAGAATCCTAGGATTCTCCCGCATCACTCAACCAGCCTGGAATCAATAAAATTATGAGTGGCACCCGTATCGAGCAAGGTGATAACTCGTTGCCCTGCTAGTACTCCCCTCATCCTTAATAATCTCT
The DNA here is from genome assembly GCA_027943335.1 of Chamaecyparis obtusa. Lineage (NCBI taxonomy): Eukaryota > Viridiplantae > Streptophyta > Pinopsida > Cupressales > Cupressaceae > Chamaecyparis > Chamaecyparis obtusa. The sequence goes on along the minus strand of BSBK01009580.1, from coordinate 239,576 downwards.
CCTACTGTACACTGGTGAGTCGGGCCTCCTTAAGTCTACCCTCAGTCTTTTCATCACCTGTAGCTATTTGGTTCAGTTTTTCATCACCTGTGCTTTCCTTTTCTTCAGCTGATTCCTCATCTTCAGATTGCTGGTCTGAATTTTCAAAATCGGAATCCTCATAATAAGTCCACATAACCCTGTTTGCTTTGCCCTTGGGTTTTAAAGGACAATCATGGTTCATGTCATAAGGTCCTTTGCAATAGAAACACAATTTCTTCTTCCGCAAATCATTAAGTGTTTTCCTGTCAAGAGGTGCAAAAGATTTCTCTTTTTTCGGGTTTAAATTCAGTCCTCTTTGGTTTCATAAAGGATGGCTTATTGTCCTTGCTGGAGGAAGCTGCCTTGGGCTGAAATTTATTTACTGGGACTACATGCTCCATGCTCCTAGCTTTCTTTGTAGCATCATTCAATGTGGAAGGATCAAAAGCCTTTATCCAACCTTTGACTGGTTCGGATAAACCTTCTGTAAATAATACTATCAACCTCCTCTCTAATATGTCTGGCACCATAACTGAGGACCATTGAAACTCATTAATAAAATGCTCTAAGCTGCCTATCTGTTTGAGTTATGTCAGGTCTCTAAAGTAGACCTCTAGATCTTTCCTATCAAACCTCTCAACCAATCTGTCCACGAAGTCTTGGTAAGAAGTCACCTGGTTGTGCTAAAGAGTGATCAACCCATGATACCACCAATCATGTGCTACTCCCTCCAAATGTAAGGTGGCATATTTTATTGCCTCAATCTCTGTCATAGGCCTCAACGCTAAGAAGGTATCAAGCTTGTGGATCCAAGCTTGCGTTGTCAATCTACCACTACCATCAAAAGTGGACAAGGAAAGCTTGCCTATAGCATGCTTTAGTTCATTATTCTGCCCCCTAGGTCTCCTATCATGTCTGATTGCACGGTAGTGTTCTCTCCTTTGATTCACAAACCTTTCAGAGGTCATCCTTTCTCGCACATGTGGGGCCAATAGTTCCCACTCATCATTTGCAGCCATAAGGATGTCTGCAAACATCTCATCCCCAGCTTCCTCTACTGGATCCTACACTAGTTCCTCCCTAACAAAGGTAGGTCGTGTGGGTCTATTTGCTGTCATAGAGTTTGTCCTCTGTGCCCGTGGAGAACCTATAGCACTCCTGTTATCTTCTTGTTTTCGATCCTGTCTTGCTGGAGCATTCATGCGCTCCATCATAGTGGTAAGAGCCTGCAATGCCTGAGCTACTTGATGTTGCCCTGTAGCCATGGCTCTATAAAACTCCCTCGTTTCTGGATCTTCATTGTTCCTATTTATCCTAGGTGGGCTACCATCACGCCTATCGCCCATGGTGACCGGTTGTGGTTCTAAGATCTGTTCATCTTCAAGTAAGGTTGTCCTGCACGTATAATACCTGTGTGGACCAATCTCCTCTGGCTGCATGTAATAACTAAACCCTCAGTATGGCAGGATTTAGCTCTGATACCACTGTAAGAACCCCAAATTCGTCCTTAACTATTGCAAATGTTTATCTCAATTTGTTGTTTGAAAGTTTATGATTTTTTGGATTTTCAAGGGTTTTAGAAATAAAAAGCAAATATACAATAATCTAAAATTCTGAAACTATTCAATTAACTGCTGCAACTTCTATTTATTTTCCAAATGAAATACAAAAGGAAATCAAGACAATCCTTTATTGGAAAATGATTAACAAAGGCAACTACAAAATGCATAAAATAACCTGGGAGAATACACCAGCTACTGCATGAACTTATTTATTTCAACTCTACAATGTTGTGGCTGTAAATCTGAAAGAGGATAGCAGCTGCGACTTATTCCTCCATAAAGTTGCAATTAAATACTATCTTCTTCTTCCTACTGCTGAAACTAATACTGTTGAAGCACAAATAGATTCTCTGGATGAAACTCTCTAAAATTCCAAATTCACTAGATATGGCAACTACAAAATGCATAAAAAAACCTGGGAGAATACACCAGCTGCTGCAGGAACTTATTTATTTCAACTCTACAATGTTGTGGCTGTAAATCTGAAAGAGGATAATGGTTGCGACTTATTCCTCCACAAAGCTGCAATTAAATACTATCTTCTTCTTCCTGTTGCTGAAACTAATATTGTTGAAGCACAAAGAGAGTCTCTAGATGAAACTCTCTAAAATTCCAAATTCACTAGATATTTCACAGCTCAAATGGATACACACAGAAGAACTACATTCTTCAATGGCAAAGCTAAAACCCTTCTCAGAGCTTGAAATCACAATGATCAATTTGCAAAATAACAATGGATGCCTTCCTTCTTTCCCCAGCAAGCATAAATAGGCTTTCCAACCCTAAATCGCAATTCCTTGAAAAGTTGCGATTTCTTTCTTTAAGGCATTAAAAATATAATCATTAAATAAATTTAATGATTTAGACTTAGGAAAACATGTCAATAAATTAATACATTAATTTGGCCCCTTTATGATACTTAGACCCATCACTTAAGTGATTTAACATAAAGTCAATTTACAACTTAATAATAAATCCTTTGCCATTTAATTAATATATAACCACTGAAAACTGAATAACTCCCTCAAAAATGAGAATCTGGCTTAACCGTCTGGAACTCAAGTTGGCATAATAATTTCCCATGTGATCAAATAATATTTCTAAAAATAGCAGGGGTCCATCTCTATGACTCTAAAAGTTGCTAAAAATAGCAAAACTCAAACAAACAGAGTCTGAAACCTCTCCATACTAAATCAAGGGTGTTGAGCTCTGCAAAAGTCGAACCATCAGATAAGCATATCTCCTCTGTGCACAAATTGACCCTTTATTTGTCTCTACTAGCCTACGAGGATCCAATGATAGGCTAATCAATAGCTACAATGATGTCTCTAGCTAGAAGGGGACATCACATCTGAGTTCGTCTGAGTTCGTGTGTTGTACCAGCATTATTAGCACCAAAGAAGAATGGATAATGGAGGATGTGTACAGATTCCAGGGCTATCAACAAGATCACAATCAAGTATAGATTTCCATTACCGCAGATGAATGATATTATGGATTGTTTGAGTGGAGTTCTGTATTTCTCAAAGATAGATCTAAAGAATGGATATCATCAAATTCGGATCAGAGAAGGAGATGAATGGAAGACTGCCTTCAAGACAAAGGAAGGATTGTATGAGTGCTTAGTCATGCCTTTTGGGCTAACCAATGCACCAAGCACTTTCATGTGACTCATGAATGAGGTTCTAAAAGAATTTCTGGGTAAGTTTGTCATTGTTTACCTAGATGATATCTTGATCTTTAGTAAGACATTGAAGGAGCATATCATGCATAGTCATAGGGTTTTTGAGAAGATAAGGGAAAAGAAGTTGTTGATTAATTTGAAGAAGTGCAGTTTTGTGAAGGAGTTAGTATATTTGGGATTTGTAGTTTCAGTAGAAGGTCTAAAAATGGATCCAGAGAAAGTGAAGGCTATCCTCGAATGGCCTACTACAAGGAGTGCAATTGAGGTAATATTTTTTCATAGTTTGGCTAGCTTTTACAGAAAGTTTATCAAGAGTTTTAGCAGTATTTGTGAACCCTTTACTGAAACAGTAAGAGGAGATAGAAAAGAGTTTAAGTGGACTACTGGGGTAGATAAGAGTTTTAAACTATTGAAACAAAAAGTTACAGAACAACCTGTTTTAGCACTTCTAGATTTTAATAAAGTGTTTCAAGTAGACTGTGATGCTAGTGGTACTACAATAAGAGCTGTTTTGGGCCAATAAGATAAACCTATTATTTCAGTGAGAAGTTAAATGATGCCAAGAGGAAATATTTTGTTTATGATCAAGAATTTTATGCTATAGTTCAGGCATTGAAGAAGCGGAGACACTATCTTCTTCCTAAGGAGTTTGTTTTGTACACTGATCATCAAGCTTTGCAATATTTGAATAGTCAAGGAAAGTTGAATCAAAGACATTTGAAATGGGTTGATCTTTTTGCAGAGTTACACATTTGTTTTGAAACACAAAAGTGGAAAGTCTAATAGGGTTGCAGATGCTCTTAGCAGAAGGCAAATTTTGCTGACAGAGATGCAAATTGAGGTGGTTGGATTCAAGGAACTCAAGAGTTTGTATCCAGAGGATCTTGATTTTGGTGAAGCTTGGAAAGCTTGTACACAACCTGTTACTCTAGACAGAACGAAGTGGTTGGATTTCATCATACGGGATGGTATACTATTCAATGGGAGTCAGTTGTACATTCCAAGAAGTTCTACGAGGGAAAATCTCATCAAGGAGAAGCATAGAGGAGGATTGGCTAGACATTTTGGTCGAGATAAAACCCTTGCTCTTGTTAGTGAGAATTATTACTGGCAAGAGTTGCAGCAAGATGTCAAGAAGTTTGTACACAGTTGTAGAATATGCCAAATGGAAAAAGGAGAAAAGCAGAATACAGGGTTGTATCAGCCATTTCCTGTACCAGAGAAGCCATGGGAGGATATCAGTATGGACTTTGCTCTTGGTTTACCGAGGACTCAGTGGGGACATGATTCAATTTTTGTGGTGGTTGACAGGTTTTCAAAGATGGCACATTTCATTCCTTGTAAGAAGACTAATGATGTTGTTCATGTAGGAGAATTGTTTTTCAAGGAAGTGGTGAGACTACATGGTCTGCCAAAGAGCATAGTTTCAAATTAGGACACTAAGTTTGTTGGATATTTCTAGCGCACATTGTGGAAGAAGTTAAAGACAGATTTGAAGTTCATCTTGTCACATCATCCACAGACTGAAAGACGGACAGAAGTGGTGAATATGTGATAAGCCCAACTGGCTCTCTATTGCAAATTAACTCCTTTCTCAAATTAAATTGCAATTTTTTGAGTTTCAAACATTTAAGAAATTTTTGTATAACGTTTTCAACATTCAAATAAATACAAAAGCAAATTATTTCTCTTGAATGTCTACCAAATATAATATTCAATCCAATGTCTCATAAAAGATGATCATTACATTAATTATTAAATTCTGAATAATGCACCTTAATTTCCAATTGTCAAGTGTAAATGAATCGCAGCCCCAAAGGTAACACAGTCTCCAAGATTAAGTCACAACTCCAACACAAAAAACACAGCCAAGAGCCTCCAAATTAGTTGACGCAGCAGCCTGGCAAATTCACATTAAAGCTTGGAGGAAGCTAGCCGAACTCCCAAGAGGTGACGTGAGGTAGTGAAGGTGGCGCAAGCCTTCAGTTTGTCAAAAAAAGCATCCAAGACTGTTACATAACCTCCACACATGAAACACGACATCCACAATAATACACGCCTCTTCTTGGCAATTTCGCAGTCCTTCTAAAATGTAAACAGCACCAAGGAATTTCCGTACGGCTGCTAGATAATTCCCAATTTGGTAGCACAGCAAAGATTTAATGTTCACAATGCAACACAATAAAACCTCAGCAAATTTCAAAGGATTTCGGTGTTTTCTCCAACTTCATGAAGACCAAACACTTGCAATTGATAAGAACACTTGCACTCGAAAAAATCGAATTTCTTGTCCAAGAACACTTTTTCATAAATTCATCAAATTGACAATGGGTGAGTAAAAAGCTTTTTCCATGTTGAATATATAAGCTTTTTGAAAAAGCTTCAACATCACATTTTTCACTAAAGTAGCTTCTTCAACACAACATCATTTTATAACATTAAAGTTATAAAGTTACTAAATTAAAATAAGTTAATTTAATAACCACTTATAAAACCATGAAGCCACTGAATCTATCTGACTGAATATATCTAACTTCTGACAATAGAGCTCTAAGCTCAAACTGCCCTGCCAAAAATATACTTACTATAAATAGTAAGTCTCACAAACTGGAGATTCCTGATATTTTTTGATGAAGTGGCATAGATTACCAGCTGACGATGCCACTTGGGAGTCAGAGGATATACTTTAGCATCCTGGTTTGTGATTGATTGAGGACAAGCAATCTTGGGGAGGGAGGACTCTGATGACCCCGTTTTAGCAGGAGTCAGGAGGATGTTTGGTCAATTCATCATCACGACCCTCGTGAGCTGACAATTGGTTTAGAGGGTCTTTGTTATAGATTTTTTGTTTATAGTAAGTCTTTTTTTGGCTTGGTTGCTATTCTTGGCAGGGCAGTGTGCGCACAAGGTGCTTAATGTCAGGAGCATTCAATTAAATTGTTTGCATATGAAGTTATTAATTGAACTTGGCTTAATTAATGAGTTATGAGATTTAATGTTCTAATTTGATGGTGTGTTGTTGAAGCCTCATTAGTGAAATGAGTGAACTTGAAGCTTGAGACTTGGTGTGTTGAGGAAGCCTTGTTTTTTAATGCTTTATTATAAAGCCTTTAAGGATTTCAAAAATCCTCATCATTGTCATTATCTCATGTTTATGCAAACTTGTCAAAATCGAATTTGGAGGAGAGCACAAGGGTTTGGTCAATTTCTTGAAGAAACGTCAATTTCTTCAGAAGAATTCAAACACTTTGAATTGGTCTCTTAATGCCAATGAATTGTGTTGTTGGTTGTATGTTTGTTATTGAATTAATGGAGACCGTACAGTTATGAAGGAATTTGCATTCAATTTAGAGGGCAGCGTATCATTGTTTCAGCTACGTGTGGTTTAAGGGAAGGCTGTCGTCCGAATTTGTTTTCACCAATTGTCACGCAAGGAGCATCCAATGCATAGATGACATTAAATGTTGTTAATGTCAACATTCCAGCAAGTTGCGAGTCACTCTTTGAGGCTGCGTTACATCTCCAAGCATTCTGCAATTTGTTTCAAGTTGCCAATTTGAATTAATAAATTATGTATTGCTTACTGAACATTGCTAGCACTCATACTGGTTAATTTAGTGAACGTTTGGAGTTAATAGTCAATTGTTGTTTGGTACTATTTTAAATTTTGAGAAAATTAAAAGAAAACATATATGATCAAAAAACAAAAAAAACAGTAAAAAATAAATATACAAAAATCAGTTTGCAGTTGAGAGCCAGCCAGGCTCTTTACATTCTTGGTGAGCGCCAAGGCTTGATCAAGGACATTCTTGGTGAGTGTCAAAACTTGATTTAGACATTCTTGCTTAGCGTCAAAGCTTGATCAAGAGGCATTCTTAGTGAGTGTCAAGACTCAAAACTTGATTATGACATTCTTGGAGCAAGCAATACTTAAAGAGAACATAAATTGTACAATAAATCAAGATGAGTTTGTCTTTTAAATTATTTCTTAAGAATTCAAATTGCATATTATGACATATCTTTAGATTATTAAAGTATATATTCATATTATTGCAGTTCTCACCTCAAGTTGAAATTGTGTTTCAGGGTCATTCAATCCAAATGTGTAAGGCGAGATGATATCAGAGGAGCACAGAAGAAACCACTCACAATGGAAGTGGTGATTGCTTGGGGACAAGCAATTTTGGGAAGGGCCAACTGTAATGTCCCCTTTCAAGAGCGGAATTTGATGATAATAAGAATTGAATATAAGATTAATTAATTAAACAATTATAATTAAATCACAATAATAAATTATAATATATTAAATTATTATTATAATAACGGAAGAATATATTAATGATAATATTATATATATGATATTATTAATAAATAAATATAATAAATAAATAATATTATAATTCCCAAATAAATAATAATAGATATAAATTGATAAATAATAATAAATTATAATATAATTAAATTAACTATATTATTAATATAATAATAATATTAATAAATAATTATAATATAAATATTATCATGTATTATAATTAAACAAATATAAATATTATATCATAATATAAATACTTGATATATTATTATATATACTAACATATATTATAATATAAAATATACATTATCAAACAAATAAATAATATAATTAGAACAAAGAAATAAATATAATAATAACATACTAAATATTATATATTAATACACTAGATAAAAAGTATGCATCATAATAAATAAAATGCTAAAGGCATATGTGACTAATAATCATGATGCCTTGACCATAAAGGGGAGTCCTGAACAGCAGCAGTTATGCTCCTGACAAAATGCACCACAAACAACAACAAAAATAATTTTCAGATCCGCGAAAATGTAGTGAATTTTTTTCAAAATTTTTTGGATGTTTTCGATTCAAAACATGCAGATCATGAAGAACAGATGCTGAAAATTTCACAAAAATCTGTTGTGTTTTCGGATTTTTTAAATTTGGTCAATGGTGCATTCTATCTGGAGCATAGCCGCGTCCGTCCTGAACCTTCCTCAAGGGTCACCTTCCCATCCCCACACAGGTAGAAACGAATAGTTGGGAGAATATGAAAGGGAGTGGAGAGAAATAGGATCCAATCAGAGAATCTCACACCAGTCAAACAATGTTAATAGCCAGTCAGCTACATATGAGAGTAGTATCAAGTATCAACAACCACGGTGGTGATGTGTACATTCTCTATCTCATCATCTGGAGGAGGTCTTATAATTGGCAAATGAATATCACATGCTTTTGAGGTTCGACAAATTGAAATATATCTAGAATTATATCGCCATGGGATTTCTACATTACATATTGGAGTATATTGGCATCTACGGTAATATATAGCACAAAGGCATCCAACCTGGTGCAATCTCATAAGGGGTGGTGTTTTGTTTTGGTCTATTCACCAGGAGTGATGCTCTGTTGAGGTTCATGATGTTAGTTAAACATATTGATGGTCATAAATCAATTTGTTTAAAGGAATACGTACATCATGTAGTGATGCAATGGTCTTAAGCAGAAATAAATGTGTATGGAGAGACACGACCTCTAGATAGACATGTATTTTGGATTCTAATTGATGCAACCATTACGTAAGTCAATATATATTAGGATATAGGAACTGATCATTGAAGGGGGATATATAGATATATATTTTGAGTTCTTGGACATTTCTTTATATAACATAACCTGATCAGTATTAAGTTTCAGAGTCTAGACTCTAGATTGATATAATCCATAATATCTTTAAATAGCAGATCGTTGTTCACATCAGAAAATACTGAATTAGTATCATGTCACATACAGATCAGATTACAACTTATTCCATTATCCTATTTAAGTTCTGCTCCCTTGAACACTTACCTTATTGACACAAGGCATAAGAAAATAAACACAATAAGTGACTATAAGAGAAGATTACCTTGCATAATAATCTGCCATACCTAATACAACAGAGATCATAGTAGTCATTAAGTATAGATGTATCTACAAGATCAACGCATTAAGGTTACATCAATTTGTCCAAATCAGAGATTGTAAGAGGCATTTTCATTAGTGGTGTGACATATCATTGACTTAATATTATCAATTCATGAGTTCTCAGGATTGTAATTCATAAAAAGAATAAAAAAATTCAAGTAGTTGTCCCTTAATCCCAAGATATCCCAAGAGGGGTCATTACAGATAAAAGTTTGATACCCTTCTAGAAGCCTCTCACTTTACTTCATTAATTTCTCATTCTCTACTTTATTTATTAATAAAAGAGACCACAATAGGGAAAAACAACCCAAGGATGGACTCCCAGAAATTTGACTAAAGTCCACATTTCTTCTCCAAGCACGTCATCCATGGATCCAAAGGCATCATCCACACTTTAATTCCATCCACCAAAGTGGGGAAAATCGACTAGGGTATGGATAGACTAATTTCCATACTTGAAAAAAATTCAAACTTGCTTGCTCTTATGGAGGAAATTTGAGCCAGGTAGAGATAGTTCCAATACTTAGAATAATTTTGCCTTTCACAATTGTTGTCAAGGGAAAAACGACCTTGGTCCGGATAGTGTTGACACTTAGACAATTTCATCACCTTCCATTAGTGCACTCAAGGGAAAAACGTCCCATGTGTGGACAATTTCCACACTTGATAAATTTTCACTTTCCAAGTTACTCTCAAGGAAAAAACGACTTGGGTCTAGTTAGTTCCAACTTCACCTTCCAGGATTTGGTAAGTACAAAACCAAAGGGAAATTTTCCTTGTTTCTGGATTCCAATTGGGGGAAAATCGACCCATGTCTAGATAATTTCCACACTTAGGAAAATTTTCAAGAAAACGCTATCCAAAGTGGGGAAACTCATCCTATGTCTAGATTTTATCCCCGACACTTAGAGATTTTTTAGGAAAATGACAATTAAAGTGAGGAATCTCATTATAAATCCGGATTTTGGTCAAAAAGAAGTGGGGAATTTCATTATAAGTCCAGATTTTGATCAAAATAAGTGAGGAAATTCATTATAAATCTGGAATTTAGTTAAAATAAGTGGGAAAATTCATAGTAAATCCGGATTTTGTGTATTTTTATAAAGAAAAATTGATTTTCCTTAGGATTTTGGCAATTTTAAGCATGGAAAATCAATTTCTATTAGGGTTTTAAGTCCCTTATGCATAAAATATGCCTTTACATGAAATTTTGGACTAATTGACTAGCCAAAATTTAAATACACTTAGGATTTTATGTTCAACCCACTATAATTTGATCCAAAAAGACTTCAAATTAAATGTTCCCACTTAAGATTGCAACTGGCCACTTAATTTGCCACCCCTTAGTCTTTTTAAGAACTAAACTGCCAAATTTACTACCAAAACCTAACTAACCTAACGACTACAAGCAAAAAGAGGGGGTCCCCATTTGCAATGGAGCAATGGTGTAATATCCCCATTTTTTTTAATAAATTATTTTTAATTAAATAATGGTCCTAGAATTTAAATAATATTATAAATGGACCTTTAATTAATTAATAAAAGGGGGCCCATTTTATTATTGTTGTCCGTAGGTGTTTGCCATGTCGGCGTTCTTTTGTAAACCCTTGGGAGTTCTCCGAAGGGGTATTTATGATCGGCATGTAGGTAGTTGTTGGTATGCATCTTGGAATATTTTATCTGTCTTCGTGAATTCTAGTTGGATTTTTGTTATCTGCCATTTCAGAGGTGAAAGATCCTCCCTATTTGGTTTGTTACAGTTTCAGTGGTTCACAACTACCCTAGTCTGTCGTCGGGAATATCACTCTGATATTTCACTGTGCGCCAAATCTGTTGTGTTTTGTTTGTTTCAGATCTGGCAAATCTAAAACACCATCTTTGTATACATCTGCGAAATCTATTTGCATCTTTGGCATTAATACAGCTTGTGGTATCGTGGATACTTGGCATTCATTGTTCTGGTGTCTGTAGCACTATTATTATTGAATCTAAATTACTTCTGGCGTCGCTGGTGTTTTGGCGACCATCTACTTGGCATCTGTTCTTGTGCTATCATTATTGAATCCTGCAATCATTGATAATATAATTGATAACTGGCATTCATCAATCTGGTGTATATCACGCAACATGGGTATAACTCCATTAAACCATTCTGAAGGACAAGTATTATCAGATATTAAAGATCACCGTGCTGTGGCGAAAGGAAAACTGTACAGCCCTCTTAACCACCGTATGACCTCCTTGCCGTGTTGCCAGACATCGTACTGTCTAACACCGTACGACATTTGTGACCACCGTATGGCATTTGTGACCACCGTATGGCTTGTTTCCATATGACCTGTCATGTGTATTCTTGTTCATCGTGCGACCTACTTCAGTACGGTCTGTTGTATCTTCCGTACAGTCTGTTGGGATACACCGTACCTACCTATTGTTGTCGTACACCTTGTTGTATCCACCATACGATCCAATCCAGGTTGTTGCGCAGCTCCGTTCAACCCATACCAAAGACAAAGAGGCTATCCGAAGGTGAGTTTCCAATCACGTTGTGGTTGGGAACATTACAGATGGTGTGAAAACCTCACAACAATATTAAATGTATTCAATTCTAATTTATGACTAATACAATGTCATTTCCTTGAGATTGTCTTGTTGAGTTTATTGCAATTGTTATTTATCAATCTCTATGCATTACTACTTGATTTGGCAATGAACAAATACCTATAAACAGTGATTAGAAAATCAGATAACAGTGAGATGTATGCCAAATGTTTGAGGAAATGTCAAACATCCTAACTTGAGGAAAATAGGTCAGAATTAGCAGGGGTTCGTACAGGGTTAAAGGTTGTGAAGATCATAATAATGGAGTTTAAAAGTGGGAGAATGAACAAGAGTATAACATGAGATGATAGTTCATGGAGATAAATAGGTCGAAGTCCAAAATAGGGTCCTAAGATGCTTCAAGATAGAATTCTTTTGTCGAAACACAACGAGAAGGATTCTTTTTGTTAAAGAAGGTGCCAAACAACAAAAATCATGTGCAACAAGCCATACTAAGGAACCCTAAAAGTATTTAAGGGACCTACTTTTAAAGGTGAACAGTTTAGTGAGACACGTATGCAATATGTGGAAGGACGGGATACTGTTGAAAGAGGAGATATGATGGAAGGTAGCTATAACTATCCCTGAGAAAAGCACAAACAGGACAGTCATACTTGGAAAACATAGTGAGAAAGTAAAGCAAACACAAAGTGGTAACAGGCTTAAAGCTGCACTTAAAGGGGCCAAATAATAACAATATAAGACCTTGCTAATGGAGAACACGGACCTGCAATAAAAGAAAAGCATGAAAAGGACAGCAAGAAATGTGAAAACCTGTGAAAATTTTGAAAACAGTGTAAAAGAACATTGTAAAATGACACCATACCAAGTTTAAAAGAGAAGAAAGAATGGCAGACTAGTAGAAGGTGGTGATCTTCCAACTATTAAAGACCTAATGCAAAGAACAATGAAAATGACCATCCTATGAATAAGGTCAAGACCTATCTTGATATTTGAAAGAGAATACAAGAGCGCAACAGTTTTTATGTACAAAAAGAACAGGTGATAGTTAAATCGACAGTCCAAGCATGTAGGTTAAATATGTCAATAAGCCACAAAGATATAAACATGGCATATAAGTGTCAAAGAAAGAGAGCTTGACAACAGATGGTTTATCCCTAAAGATAAGAAAGAGTGGTAAATAGCTAGACAGTGCAGGTGGTGGAGAAGACAAAGAAATTGATGATACATTGAAATATTTGCAAAATTCATATCTACAAAAGCAAAGGGTCAGTTGCATGATCACCACAGTGATCAATTTTAGTAAAGGACATAAATAAAGGACAATCTATTGCTAGAACAGCATGTACTAGCTTCGTTAAGGATCATGAGAAATGTAATCATGAGAGACAGAGGTCATGCTAGGGAACAAAGGTGTTTTCATGAAGGTTTCAAGCAAAGAACATACTTACAAGGTTGACTGAAAAAAGTGACAATCCTTTCAATCGTATGAAGAAGATGTGATGGTATTTTACAGAGGAAAGTGTCCATGACAAATGAAGCAGTTGAGAACTCAATACATGAACCATGGTGATATCACGAAGAGTTGACAAGGAATAGAGTCTGTGGTTTATTGTCTTAACATTCTTAAGCTCAGAGATAAATGCAAGGAAGAAGGTCCATTCCAATTACAGACAAAAGCTATCAAAAATGTAGTATATTGCTCTATGATAGTGCATCAATAAGAAGAGGAAGACATTCATATGACCATGGAAAAGGTACTGTCATGAGTGGTGATAAAAACGAGATAAAGAATGCAATAGAGTAGTCACTAAATAAACTCAGATTCTACAGATAACAGTGATGACCCTTTTTTGTGTAAGGTCTTCTATGATGTCCCCTTCTAGCTAGAGACATCGTTCTAGCTATTGATTAGCCTATCATTGGACCCTTGTAGGCTAGTAGAGACGGATAGAGGGTCAATTTGTGCAAAGAGGAGATATGCTTATCTAATGGTTCGACTTTTGCAGAGCTCAGTACCCTTGATTTGGTATGGAGGGGTTTCAGACTCCGTTTGTTTGAGTTTTGTTATTTTCAACAACTTTTAGAGTCATAGAGATGGACCCCTGCTATTTTTAGAAATATTATTTGATCACATGGGAAATTATTATGCCAATTCCAGTTTCATGGGAAATTATTATGCCAAATCCAGTTTCAAACGGTTAAGCCAGATTCACATTTTTTAGGGAGTCATTTAGTTTTCAGTGGTTATATATTTTAATTAAATGGCAAAGGATTTAATATTAAGTTGTAAATTGACTTTATATTAAATCACTTAAGTGATGGGTCTAAGTATCATGAAGGGGGCCAAATTAATGTATTAATTTATTGGCACGTTTTCCTAAGTCTAAATCATTAAATTTATTGAATGATTATATTTTTAATGCCTTAAAGAAAGAAATCGCAGCATTCCAAGGAATTGTGATTTAGGGTTGGAAAGCCTATTTAACAAGCACCACAGAAGAAGCAAAAGGACTAGAGCTAGGGCGTATGAATCCCATATCCAATAACTCATGGATGGTCCTCTCAATCTCATCCTTGTATGCTCTAGGATGACGATATGGGGTAGTAATCACGGGCTTAGCGCCATCCTCCATCTCTATCCCATGCTCAAAACCTCTATCAAGAGGTACACCAGGAGGTATGTCACCAAAGACTCAACCATGTCGGTCCATCACTGACTGTATGTCTACATGAAAGGTCCTGCAATCCTGAGGTGTAAGTATTTCAGACTTCACAAAACAAGGTGTAGCCCAAAGTATGTCATCATGACGAATGATAGTCTACATCCTGCAGGAAGTTACCTCCTTAGGACCACCGTCTGAAGATGCCCTCAAGATAGTCTTCTTCCCTCCAGAAAGAAACTCCAACTGCATGCTGTGGTGATCAATGATGTATCGCCCAATACCTTGTAACCACTGCATGCCCAAAACTACATCATAATCCTCCAGCGGTAGCACATAAAAATCATCTGTCAGAGTATAGTCCCCCATCTGGATGCTAAGCTGAGGAATCCTCCGAGTACAGCTCAAAACGGCACTGTCTGCAACCTTCACTCCAAAACCAACAAACTCCTCGGACTGGAGCCCACGCCTGTCAACTAGCTTCTAGTCAATAAAGTTGTGCATGGCACCTGTGTCTACTAAGCTCATAACCTGCTGGCCTCTCAATATACCCTTCAGACGAAAGGCATGAAATCTGGGATAACTGGAGAGAGTAGCCATAGTCACTTTAGCTGATGCCAAAGGCTCCAAAGTGTCTAGCTCTCACTGTGGGTGTCCCTACTCAACCTCCTCCGGACTGTCCTCAGTATCAGTATCAGGTATCTCCTCATCGCCCATCTCAGATGTCACCTCTATCAAATGAACCTTGCCTTTACCAAGGCAACAATGTCCAAGCTCGCATGGCTGCTTACGGGAGAAGCATAGTTTCTTCCTCCTCAGCTCATTCCTCGACTCCTGGTCCATCATGGGTGGTCTGGAAGGTGGTCCCCCTTTGCCCTATGAAGTGTTGGCCTTTTGGGGAGGCAGAGAGTCCCTGAAAGGTTTCTTATCTACCTGATAAGAAGTAGGAGGGGTGTCCAGTCTAAATGTAACATCAATGGTCTCCTTGAGGGTGGCTGGCCTGAAAGCTCGTACCAGTCCCTTCAACCTATCCTGCAAACCTTCGATGAACAGCATCACACAACAACTCTGAGACATGTCAGGAACCATGACTGCAATACGCTGGAACTCATTCACAAAAGACTCTACGTTCCCTGTCTGCCTAATGTGTGCCAACTCCCGGTAGTAAAGCTCTATGTCTTTACGATCAAACCTAGCGATGAGTCACTCAGTGAACTCAACATAGGAGTGAACCATGGCGTGATCCTGGGTGACAAATCCATGGTGCCACCAATCATAGGCAACCCCGTCTAAATGCAAAACCGCAAACTATATAGCCTCTTTCTCAGGCATAGGTTTCAATGATAAATATATATCCAGCTTGTGCACCCAAGCTCGTGCACTTGTATCACCCGTGCCATCATAGCTAGTGTGATCTTCCCAGTGGCTCTACTGAGGTCATTGTTCTGCTGTGGTCTATAGCCCCTATCTCCTCTGAACCTGGCGTTATCCCTACGCTGTGCACAATACTGTGGAAGAGGAAAAACATCCCTAACCTCTGGGGGTAGGGCTCTCCACTCAACTGTAGCTGCCATAACTGAATCCTGGAATCCAACCTCAGGTGGCTCCACCTAAGCCGGCTGCTCAACTTGCCCAAACTGAGGCAATAATGGTCTATCCCGAGCAAGAATACGTGAACGTTCCTACCTATGGGAATGAAGGGAGCTCCCTGCTGAGACATGGGATCGATGACTGCGCTGGCTTCCTGCAACGGAAACCGACCTGCTCCTTCCTTGTCTTTCCTGTCTACCTCCACGCCTATCCAATTCCATCCGCTCCAGGGTATCCTATAATCTGTCAAGTGTCTGGACTATCCTGGGCTGCGTAGCCATCAGAGTTCTCATGAACTCTCTCTTCTGCCTCTGTAGGCATGCCGTCACCAGCAGCACCCTGTGCCTCACCCATAGCTGGTGTCTGTGTGTCTCTGGCGGTCTCTGCTTGCCATTGGTTTCTCCTGCGCTCGTAGAACCTATGTATTTCTCCACCAGGATGCATAGAAGATATATAAAAATAGATGTCGAATGCTGAAATGAATTATTAAACCCTTTCCTGTAACCTGTTGTGATAAATTCACTGAAACCCTACAGGCTGGCAAGATTCAAGCTCTAATACCACTGAAAGATCCCAAACAGATCCTTTCACTGAACTTCTGTAAATTTTAATTTAAAATAATAGATTTTCCTGTGCTTTATTTGTGGTCTTAGAGAACTAGACAGAAGTTGCAGAAAGATTGTTTCTACTTGTATTTTTCCAGATATAAGTAAAACAATAAATAACAATAGCAACAAAAATGGAATAGGCTGCAAATAGTGAGCAATAATATAATATCCAATCAACCAAATAGCTACAAATTGTATTAGGGAAATTATGCAAGTAATATGCCAACAAATGTGTTCACAGACAAGGAGTGTTGACGCCAGCTACAGGAATGGCCAACCACGCACCAAAGGAAAGAACGGGCTGACGTAAGCCAACCAGCAATCACATGCCAGCTGAAAGGCAGCCGTACGGTTGCTGTAGTCACTCCAAGGCAGCCAGAGGTCCCAACACGCCACCCAATGCCTCCAATGTGCAGCAAACAAGTACTCCCAAATGCTGAATTTAATCAATCTCTGTTAACTGCTGAATCAATACTGTAGAATGCATGGAAACCATCTATTGGGTTTTGCGTCCCAATAGCCAAGCTCTGGGGTTTGCGTCCCAGTCCTCTAGATTCACTCCTCAGAGAAAAATCGCCAATATCAAGAATGAAGGTATAAAAGGTAACCAAAGAATGAGCCAACATCTCCTTTTATCTCCCTCTCAAAGCCAATCGAACCCTAAAGGGAGAATATGCCTTTCCCTTTATTATAAAACGACATCTTCTCAATTAAAAGGCCTTTATGTATAGGAAAAATGCCCCTTTCCTCAAATAACATAACTCAAGGTGCCAAAAGGTCTCCGGATGATGAAAATAATTTATAATAATTCAAGACCTTTCCAACGAGCTATAACACATACGTCTGCTTGACCAGATGAAGCCAAAAACCCCTTAATACTCCAATTAGCTATATAAATAGCTTTATTTCAAATTTATTTAAACGCAAACTTAGGAAATATTAAAATACCTTTTATTCAACTGGAAAGCCAAACCAACCAAATAATCAGTGAACTGGTCCTGTCACCTGTCTGTGACTGATGCCGGGCAATGAGGGCTAATTGGCAGTCCCATCCCTAAAAACTAGGGATGCTCCTAGAAACTAGGGAATATATCCTCTCACCTTGAAACTGAAACTTCATACTAGTCCCGAGGAGCCTCAAATCTGGTCACTGCCACAACCTCCTAAATTTTAGAAAAAATCTTTAAAATTAAGGAACTGCCCCGATTGGTTCTCAAACTGACTGTAGAACCAACTCCGATCACTGAGTATCCAATATAAGTCTCTATCCACCACTGCTAGCCTACAAGACTCCAATAATAGGCCAACTCTCATGACTCTGCTAGTCAAACTAGAGAGGGGACATGACAATACATGTGTGTATATACGTACATGTGTATATATACACACGTGTGTGTGTATATACATAAATGTATGTATGTGTGTATATATATACAAATGTGTGTATATGTATATATACACACGTGTGTATTTGTGTATATATACACATGTGTGTGTATGTGTGTATATGTGTATACATGTGTAGATACACACATGTATGTGTATATATGTGTGTGTGTGTATGCACACATGTATGTGTGTATATATACACACATGTGTGTATATATACACGTGTGTGTATGTAAACACACGTGTGTGTATGTGTATGTGTATGTGTATAGGTGTGTATATGTGTGTGTATACACACATGTACACACATGTGTGTATGCATGTATATATACACATGTGTGCATATGTGTATACATGTGTGTATATACACACATGTATACACATATATACACACATGTACACATATACACACATGTGTGTATGTGTATATATACAAACATATACACACCATATTCAAAGAAATTAAAATAAAGAATTAAAATACTTTATGCATCTTCTCAGTCATCTTCCGGATGAACCAAACGGGTCAGCCCATATTCCGGAAATCATTTTCAGGGTTTGTATCTTCCAGAATTGCAGCATTTTCCAGAATTGACTATATCCAGCATTTGGTATTCCAGCACCCAAACGGACCTTTAAGGACTTGAAAAAAGTGGACAAGTCAGGTGGACATCCAAGAAGATTTGACCAAACATTCGACTTTCCTCCTCCACACATGTTCTTATTACTTAGCAAGTTGTTTGACAGCATACTAGGAGGCATAAAGGCAGAATCTTAGTTAGTTCTTTCTCTTCTAGACTATGATCGTGATCTAAAAAACAGTTCTTTCTGGTCTTGTATAGCAATCTAACTCAAATACACTCATCTTCAGACTTGCATGCAGTTTGTAAGCACTTTACATCAATGAAGTAAACAGTTTTGCCCTCTCTAATCTGTATTTTGTGTGCAAATATGAATGATAGATGTAGTTTTTGTGATGTTATACTCGATCATTCAATTTCATGTCCCATTCTCCAACATCTTCATTTACAAACAAGCATATTATATGCAGGCTATAAGTTGTGTCACTATTTCAGACTAACTTTTTGTTGTGTAAACATCCAATTTCCTTCAAAATGATTTTGAGTTCCAACCTTCTTATAAAACAGTAATGCATCAGTTTGACAAGAAAAACTGAGTTGTGAATATAACAGCTTGCTGATTAGACATACTATGTGTCAGTAAGTAGTATGGACTCTGAAATCAGTTTGGTGCATCACCACTATAGAACGTAGGTTTTATTTTAAGTCATCTTTCTATCTCTTTTATGACAGTAGTATAGTTTAGTCTAGGTGGTTAACCAATGGAACCAGCGCTCTCTGGAGGTTCCTCTCAACTATCAGAGCCCACACTCTGTGAGACCATCCCATTTTTCATCGGATAGCCGAGTGGACAATTCAGTAGGGCCTTCTATTAAGTGATTTCATTTTCAAATAGATTTTGATGGGCCTTTTTATATTTTTCAAATAACACCCACGATTCTATCTTTCGAGGCTATTTTTGTGCTCTTCTCTAATGACTTATGTACTGAGTTCACAATTCATTTAGCTTCTTTATATACAGTAAAAATTTAGAGTTGGGCTTTAGTTTTGAAAAACTCAAAGAAAGCTAAGTAAATAGGTAAAAAGAGACCAGTAAGAAAAGATGGAAGTACTAAAAACTGCAAACTCTCCATTTAATATGTGAAATCTTCTTCTATTTACTAGTATTGCTATTAAAAAAATGTTTTACAAACACAAAAAGGAAAAAACAATAAAACTCAGTAGAAATTATAAGTAAAATTAAACAGGATGGAAAAAAGCGCACTAAGTCAAAGTTATGCCTAAAATTTAAAAACATAGAAAGAAGAAAAGTACAGAAAACTAAGCTGCACAATACAACATATACTTCAAAACAGTAGCACAAGACATAGGACTATCAAACAAGCCACAACACGAAGGGAGTATCAATGAACTATGATACAACATGCTATGAAGATGCCAGGTCATGTATTCATCCAACGATCTAATGTGGCCAACTTAAGCAATATCAATAAAGAAAATGTATAAGTTTAATAATTATTAGCTAGTAGTGAAATTACAAGAATTATGTCTGCAAGAGAAGAAAACAGAGTTTTTTTCACGAGACACAAGGAGCTTAAAACCTAGGAAGAAAATTTGTAGCCCTAATGCTTAAGAAAATGTCTATGTAATTTTCCATGGCCTTTCACACCATAACCTTTGCCTCTGCAATGTATTCTCATGGTCAGTCTCAGTGCCAAATGCACCTCCTCAGGCTCTATCTCCGCAATCCTAAGTGGAAAGCTGAACAAAAGTAATGATGATTGCATGAAAAAATCCCTAGTTACAATCTGAGGGATCTATATTGCTACTAAAATTCATTGCCTCCATTGCCACCACTGTAACACCAAAGCTTCATGTTCAACAGTGCTAATATATTTGTTATGGGCTGTATGCGACCAAGTAAAATTGTTCAGCTGCAAGGAACTTATCATGCTGTGTTTTCTTAATGAATTATCCTAAAACATATTGGACCTCTTCTCTAGCATGTTAGCCATTTGTGTCTTATATCTATCATGCAAATATTTGTTCTTTTGCTAAGTTTTACAATACATTTTTTTTTTTGGCTAGTTAACCTTAGAAATCTGTTTCTCTGTTTTCATGAATTTCATTGTTATTTCAGGTGCTTTTGTTCATGTCTTGGATTTCTATGTTTTGGCAATGGATCTTATGACAGAAGGATAAATTATGGTCTTATGCAATAAAGAGGCTGGCATATTTAAAGGATCCATGCATCTTGTTGTTAATAAATGGTGTAGGATTGAGGTATCTGACTTGAGATTGTGTTGTGATGGGCAATCATCTATCACTTGTTGAGTATGACTTGATCAATGTTCAAGAGGAGTAGACCATGATAATTCTGCATTTCAAGGGATAAAATATTTTCCTTCAAGATTACGTTCATGCTAGTCTCTAGATGTAAAACATGGATTGAAAAAATATGGTACTCTCAGCTTGGTTTGGAGTATTAAAAATTCACTTTCCTAGTAGTAATTTTGGGAACAAGTTTTGATGGGTTATTATAATAAGTGTTAGCCGTAAAGTTATGTTGCCGTCAGGTGTTAGTTGCCGACGGAGTTTAGTTAATTGCCGACGGTTGAGAACGGGTGACGACGTTTGGTTGCACCCCTTCAGATTGTATATAAACATTGTACTTGCTCTTCAAAGCAGCACGATGATTGTAAACGATTGTGAATGATTAATGAAAGCTTTGGTGTTCTTTGATCTCTCTTATCTTTGCTAGTTACATTTCCAATATAATGTCTCCGCGTCAGTAAACTAGTCTACCCCAACAGGTAAACATTTGGCACTGTTGCCTTTCGGATCTGGACGAAGGCAGATGGAGCATTGTCCATAAATGGGAATACCGATTGATGATAATAGGCGAATAGACAAGAATGGCGAACTCTTTGAAGGGGAAGACTGCCTAATGATCAACTTCCGAGTCACATTCAGTGTGGCCATTGAAACTTTTGTACGGAGAGAGGCCACGCGGGCCACCGTACAAGAAGACATTGTGTGGGACGCACTTAACATGAGCCCGGCTGCTAACCATCTTCTGCATCAACTTCCCAGGCTTCTAGCACAAGCGACGCTTGCACAGCGACTCTACCAGGAAGAAATCACTCAGGAGGAACGACGGCAGGAAATCCTTCGAGAGTACCATGAACGGGTAAACAAAAGACTTCAAGAGGAACGTGATGGGAAACACCATCGGGAATAGTCACATCTGAAGGTGACGAAAGGAAGGACACTATAAAAATAAGAATGACAAGATCATTCCATGAAGAGATTGTAATCAAACATGAATAAATAAAAGTGTCCATTTGTTTTTGATATTTTGTGTTGACTGTTGGTGTGAGGGAAGGCATTTATGCCCAACCAATTAAATAAGAATAGGAATTTAAGGAAGGAACCCGAGGGAGAACAAGTTCTTCGAAAAGCAATACTCGAAAAACAACAAGCCGAGCGAAGGGAGAGGTTTGGGAGACGTGCCGATAGACTACCAGAGGAGGTAAGTGAAGGCAACGGTCTAGAGGAACCTAACCACGAGGACGGCGGAAGTGACAACGAGGACCTATTAGAGGAAACAACGAACTTGTTGGGGACCTTAACTTTAACACCAAGGATAGAAGCCTGAAGGAAGGCAGAAGAGGAAGCCAAACGTAGGGAGTAGTGTGTAGTTGCCGCCGAAAGTGTTGAAGTGACAAAAAGGCACGCGGATCACACCACTCCGAGTAGTTCGGAAACATCTATTAACGGGGAAAACAATTATGGAGGACCAACAGGAGGAGCATCCCAAGCTGTTGTATAGCAAACACGTCCGGTGAACCAAGCACTTCCAGCAAACCAAGCAACTCAACCGGCAACGCAACAAATAGTACAAACCACCATCCCACCCCCGAGGGTGAATATGGCAACGATCAAGGAAAAGTTACCCAAATTCCACGGCGATGGAAAAGAAGACCCTGTTTGGCATTGCCGCACATGTGAGACGATTTGGGCCGCGAATGGAGTTGCCGAGTAGGCTGAATGGATGAAACAG
Organism: Chamaecyparis obtusa; assembly: GCA_027943335.1. Classification (NCBI taxonomy): domain Eukaryota; kingdom Viridiplantae; phylum Streptophyta; class Pinopsida; order Cupressales; family Cupressaceae; genus Chamaecyparis; species Chamaecyparis obtusa. Next base: position 216,855 of record BSBK01009580.1, on the reverse strand, counting down.
TTTCCAACAACCCTCCGAGGGGTAGCAATCGATTGGTATTCTGACTTAAACAAAAGTGGAGTGACCACCCGGGACATTTTGAAGGACACATTCAAAAACGAGTTTAGGCTCTTACGAGACAACAATGAAATCATCTCTGAAATCTACGGAACCAAGCAAGGGCAAAAGGAGACCGTGCGGACCTACGACCGCCAACTGAAAGAACTTGTAGGCAAGATGGAGAGTCCGCCAGCAAACGACTTGAAGAAGCGATGGTTCATCGAAGGGCTGAAATCGAAGCTCCAGAGGAAGATGAAGATAGTTCCTCCCACTTCGTACATCGAGACGTATAACCAGGTGATGGACCTGGAGAGTGAACAAAAGACGTCGAAAAAGAAGAAAAACCAATCCTCTTCGTCGGATGACGACAACACTTCAGGAGACGATAGCGGTAGTGACAGAAAAGAAAAGAAGAAAGTCTCTGCACTACAAAAAGATATGGAAAGGATGCTCAAAGAATTCAAAAATATGAAGGAAAAGCACAAGTCAGAACGAGGAAGGAGACTTGTGGTGCACCGACTGCAAGGAGGCCGGCCACACAAAGGGTGCATGCCCAAAGAAAATGTTCTGCGATATTTGCCAAATGGCGGGCCATTCCACAAAGGAATGTCCGTTCAATATGAAGACACCGGGCCAACAAGTCATGTTCACACAAGAAGCCTCAACTTCAACAGCCTCCGGGAATACACAAAACACAACATCCTCCGGCGGCTACAGAAACAACCATCGCGGAGGAAGGGGAAACAGCAATAATAACACCGATGGAGGAAGGAGCCGCTTCCAGTACGATGCAAGCGGAAGGTCGATGATTCAATGCCACACGTGTAGCCAATGGGGGCATTTTGCTAGGGAGTGCCCGAAGGGGGGAAAGCCACAATTCCTGTACGAATGGTGTAGGCCCAAAGACCATGATGACACAAAAAGCCCAAAACCCAGTGCAAACATCCTGAATATTGAAGGCAATGAAGGGGGAGTGTTGGCAATCACTTGAGAGGAAGCGAAAAAGGCCACCTACCCACACCCAGAGATTGAAAAGAAAAGAGTACGAGAGGCCAGAGAAGACATCGAGAGAGAAATGATGGCCGAATGGAAAGAAACACACGACGCCACAAAAACCTCCCAAGGAGGTCACGCGGAACATAGAGTACTAAGGCAAATAATGCAAACAGAAATCCCAATACAATTGGGAGACCTCCTTGCAGTCATGCCACAATTAAGAACGGCCCTGCTTAACATGGTACCATCTCCTAACATGTAGAAGGCAACGGAGAAGGTGATGGAGACGACAAACTCCCTCGGGAAGGGAAAGTCTATTGAGGACCCCATGTTGTTGGCACTCAACACAAGAAGGCACCCTGCGGTAGTGGAGATGGGAATTTTGGGCACAATACTTACGGACACTATCATCGACGGAGGATCGGGTGTCAACGTTCTACCCGAAGAGACATGGAGGAAACTAGGGCGACCAACACTGTGACAGCCAACCTTCCAACTGGTAGGAGCAGACCAGCATGGGATCAAACCCATAGGTACACAAATGGCACAAAGGGTGATGATTGGCACTCAATCGTTCGTGATGGACTTTATCGTCATTCCAATGAAAAAGAAAGGATACGACGTTCTCCTAGGGAGAGGATGGCTTGTGCAAGAAAAAGCTAAGCACGACTAGAAATGGAACGTCATTTCGATAGAGAGAGATGGTCATAAATTCACAATCGATTTGAGAAGTCAATTGGTTAGTGAAGACCTGGCATCTTTGTCGAGATCGGACACGAAAGAAGAGGTTGACGAAGGGAGACAAGAGCCAAACAAGGAAGGTGTACTGTAAATAGAGGGGTACGACGATGACATGAACTCACTAAACGGGCTCTTCCATTGGCAGATGGAAGATTATGAGTTAAGGCACTGTAACATGTTGCAAATAGAGGACAAAGGGGAAGAGCCTACTGTAATGTTCCCGACCACGTCCACAGGAAAACAATACGCAACCCAACACAATTTGACCAGACCGTATAGAGGGTGGCTGCAGAGACCGTACGGATGTGCAGGGTACAGTACGAAATCACCAAGAAGGCCGTATGGATGAGTTATGGCTGAACAAGATTCTAAGTATGGTGGTCGTACGGTAAAACAGAGCTGTACGGGAGTCAAGAAAGGTACAGTGGAGGCAGGATACTGTACGGTATGGAGATCTGGGCCGTACGGAGGTGAGTGCCTTCATATGCAGGTCGTACGGTGGTAATGTGCAGGCCGTACGGTAATGAAGGGGCTGTACGTGGAGCTAGGTGACGTACTTGGGGCCATACAGTGTTTGGACAAGGGGCGCACAGTGGATGGTCTGTCCGTACGATGGCTGGGAAGGGTCGTACAGAGGCTGATCTGGCCATACGATTGCGGAGGAAGATAGATTGCGGAATGGATGTGTTCGTGATGCCTCTCAATGTTCGTAGGACATCCTTACTTCCTTGCCAATGAGTAAATATGACCTTCGCAAACACAGAACGATTCACAAGCCAAGTATATTGCTAGGAAGATCTTATTGAATTAATTGACAAAGCCTCGGATTTGCCAAATCCGATACAAGCAGAACCAAACAGAGTAGGGTGAGGGTTGAATCCCACCGAAATTGTAACAAACCAAATAGGGAGGATCTTTCACCTCCGAAATGGTGAAAAGAAAAATCCCAACAGGAATTCGCAAATACAAATCAAATATAAAATCTCAACATGAGGAAACTAACCTATACGCCGTGCATAAATACCCGTTGAGGAAAACTTCCCGAGAGTGCACAAAAGAGCCAACGGTGACAACTACACTACGCTAAATAAAATAATGGGCCCGAGATAAACTAAATCGATCGAGACCCAAATATAATAGTTTTATTAGTCATTTAATGACAGGGACATTACAGTCCTCCCTTCCCAAAAATTTCTTGTCCTCAAGCAAATGTAATGCTTGATGCTGGAGAATGTGTTCACCTTCCCAAGTGGCATCGTCCAGCAACAAGTGCTTCCAACGTACCAAGTATTCCTTCAAGGTACGGTTCCGCAATGTCTTCTCCCGTACATCAATGATCTCAACTGGTTCTAATAGGAGCTTCCCTTCTTCATTCAATGGCGGAAGGTCTATGGTTACTACAATGTTCTGCCCCACGGCCTTCTTTAAGTAGGAGACATGAAAGACGTTGTGGATGCGGCTCCCTTCTGGCAGTTCAAGTTCATAAGCAACCTCACCGATACGGCGAGTTACACGATAAGGACCATAGAAGCGGGGCTTCAACTTTTCTTTCCCCGTTGCTTTCAATGATGACTGCCTATACGGCTGGAGTCTGAGATATACTAAGTTGCCAACCTCAAAACTTCTCTCTATTCTGTGCCTGTCAGCATAGATCTTCTGTTGATTCTGAGCATTTTGTAAGTTTTCTTTCAAGACTTTGAGAATGTCTTGCCCTTCCTAAGGCCAGTCCTTTGCCCTCGGTGTGCAACTGTCACCCAGAACCCTATCGATGAATGAAAGGGGGTCGTATCCGTAGAGTGCTTTGAAAGGTGCCATCCCAATAGACATATGATAAGTTGTATTGTAGCAATATTCTCCCAGATGCAACCATTTGACCCATGCCCGTTGCTGTGCTGAAACGTAGTTCCGAAGGTAGCCTTCTATCCATTTGTTCACAATTTCCGTCTGTCCGTCAGTCTGGGGATGGTAGCTGGTGCTGGGTGACAATTCTGTTCCTGCCAACCGAAACAATTTTGTCCAGAAGATGCTGAGGAACCAACCATCCCTATAGATTGCGGAATGGATGTGTTCGTGATGCCTCTCAATGTTTGTAGGACATCCTTACTTCCTTGCTGATGAGTAAATATGACCTTCGCAAACACAGAATGATTCACAAGCCAAGTATATTGCTAGGAAGATCTTATTGAATTAATTGACAGAGCCTCGGATTTGCCAGATCCGATACAAGCAGAACCAAACAGAGTAGGGTGAGGGTTGAATCCCACCGAAATTGTAACAAACCAAATAGGGAGGATCTTTCACCTCCGAAATGGCGAAAAGCAAAATCCCAACAGGAATTCGCAAATACAAATCAAATATAAAATCTCAACATGAGGAAACTAACCTATACGCCGTGCATAAATACCCGTCGGGGAAAACTTCCCGAGAGTGCACAAAAGAGCCGACGGTGACAACTACACTACGCTAAATAAAATAATGGGCCCGAGATAAACTAAATCGATCAGGACCCAAATACAATAGTTTTATTAGTCATTTAATGACGGGGACATTACACCTACCTTCCCGCCACAGTACGGGGAGTACAAAGAGGGAGAGCTTCAAATTCGGGAAACCCCTGCACACCAATTCGACGAGGAGAAACCCATTAAGTATGAAGAACCGTCAGTAAAGACCATGAATTTGAGAGACGAGACCAACCCAAAAAACATTTTTGTAGGGGATGACTGGGACCCCGTTCTCAAAACTACCGCATTTAAAATCTTCACAGAATACAAAGATGTATTCGCTTGGACCTACAAAGACTTAAAGGGGGTACCGCGGAACTGTGTGTTCACCGGATTCCACTGGTAGGAGTTGTACCAGTACAGAAACGTCCATACAGAATGAATAAGAATTATGCAGCCCGTGTCAATGAAGAGATCGAAAGGATGCTTGAGGCAGGCATCATATTTCGAGTGCAAACGAGCAAGTGGGTGTCACCAATCGTGATCTAGCTGAAAAAAGACACCAGCCAAATAAGAATATGTGTGGACTTCAAGTGTCTAAACGCTGTTACAGTCAAAGAGCCCTTTCCAATTCCCTTCACAGATACCATCTTGGAGGAGGTCGCCGGTCATGAAATTTACTCCTTTATGGATGGATTCTCAGGATACAATCAGATATCCATCGCTGAAGAAGACAAGCTGAAGACAACATTCATAGTAGAAGATGGAGTATATGCTTATAACAGGATGTCGTTCGGACTCTGCAATGCCCCGGCAACATTCCAAAGAATAATCCTGCACATATTTGACAAAATGGTCGTAGGCATCTTCAAAGCCTTTCTGGACGACTGGTCTATTTTTAGTGCCAAAGATACCCATTTGGTCGGCCTTCGGGAGTGCATGGAAAGATGCAGACGGGCATGGCTGGCGCTTAACCCCAAGAAATGACGATTCATGGTACCCCAAGGGAAACTACTTGGACACATTGTGTGCAAAGCCGGATTAAAAACTGACCTAGACAAGATAAGAGTGATTCTCGAGATGAAACCCCCACAAATGTTACAGGCCTCAAATCATTCCTCAAACATATAGGATACTATCGAAAATTTATCAAACAGTTTGCTCATGTATCTCGTCCGATGGAACAACTAACTCGGAAAGGAGAACCTTATAATTGGGGAATAGAGCAAGGGGAAGCCTTTGAAGACCTTAAGGCAAGGTTGGTAGCCGCACCTATCCTGGCATACCCTGACTGGGATAAAGAGTTACATGTGCATGTGGCTACATCCAATTTTGCGATTGGAGCCGCGCTAGCATAGACGGGTGACCACGAGTTAGATCACCCCATATACTTCTCGAGTAGACTCCTCTCAAAGGCAGAGAAGAACTATAGCACGAGAGAGAGAGAAGCGTTGGGAATGGTCTATGGTGTGCAAAAATTCCGACATTTCTTACTCGCCACCCCATTCACCTTCTTCGTGGATCACCAAGCCTTAAAGTACCTCGTGAACAAACCACTTATTCAAGGTCGGGTAAGCAGATGGTTGCTTCTGTTGCAGGAATTCACCTTCAACATCATATTATGACCCGGAAAAAGTCATGTGTGCAGACCACTTATCACGCCTTAAATTCGGGGAGTTGCCTGAGGGAGCGAACGATGACTTTCCCGACACCCATCTCTTTCATATTGTTCTTCTTCCTCCATGGTATACAAGCATTGGAGAATTCTTGTCCATAGGACAATTTCCTGAGGGAATGCCACCAGGAGAGTGAAGGAAACTGGTACTCAAAAGTAAGACCTTCCAACTCATTAACGAGTTATTATACAAAATGGGACCCAACGAGGTACTTCAGAGATGTGTGATGGAAGAAGTACAAGGTGTTCTGAGAGAGGCCCATGAAGGTCCTGCTGGAGGGCATATGGGACCAGACACAACAACACAGAAAGTTTTACTCGCAGGGCTATGGTGGCCCACGTTGTATAATGATGCACGAGAATGGGTGACAAGTTGTGACACCTATCAAAGAGCTGGGAAACCTCTCAAGCCGAATTTTATGCCATTAAACCCGTCCAACACTCAGGAATTGTTCGAGCGATGGGGCCTGGATTTCGTCGGACCCCTAAAAACAAGCAAGAGACGCAGGTGTTGGTACATTGTGGTAGCAACCGAATATCTTACCAAATGGGTTGAAGCTCGAGCCTTGCCGGACAACTCTACAGTAAGCACGGTGAGATTCATCTATGAACAAATAATCACACGTTATGGCATACCTATTCAGCTCACTAGCAACAGGGGAGGACATTTCGTTAACCATGTGATACGATTGCTCACCACGGAATTCAAAATTTTTTAGTCACTCTCGAGCCCCTATTACCTGAGGGCAAACGGGCAGGCAGAAGCAACCAACAAGATACTGGTGTCGGTGATTTACAAGTCCTGCGGAGTAGAAGGCGAAGACTGGGAAGAGAAACTTTTGTCGGTACTATGGGCATACCGTACGGCATATAAAGTCACTACGGGACATACTCTGTTCTAGTTGATGTACGGACAAGAGGCCATTGTCACTGCAGAATTTATGGTGCCCAGTCTCCGCATAGCACTCGACAACAAATTGGGCGACATGGAGAGCCTCCAGGAACGTTTATATGCCCTTAACAAACTCAATGAACGACGGATGTTGGCACGGTGGGCAACGGACGTGGCCCAACAGCGTCGGAAGCATTGGCATGACAAGCACCTTTGCCACACCCGATTTGCTCCAGGGCAACTCATACTGAAGTATAATGGCCAGAACAAGATCAAACCCGGCAAGTTCAAGGTGAAATGGCTAGGCCCTTACCAAGTTCGGGAAGTCAATGCCAACGAGGCAATTAAGTTGTCCTCGCTAGATGGGGTACCCATAGTGGATGTGGTCAACGGGTCAAAGTTGGAGCTCTACCATGATCGTTGGGCCCACCATGCATCGTCGAGTGAGCACCAGGTTGACAATTAAAAAAAAAAAGCTCCCGACAGTGGACCCACCAAACGATGGACCACCCAACAGTGGAGCCAGCGAACAGTGGACCACCCGACGGTGGACCACCATCCTTTTAATTCCCTCCGCCATGGTGAAGACAAACACAAACAAAGAGGAGCGCATGCACGAGAAGGACACATCACCGTGCAGAAAGCAGCTCAGGAGGCGGAGGAAAAAGAAGCAGCATTCTCCAAAGGAGGCATCACCGAACGGAGGAACACGGGAGGGAAGAAAAACACAGCGGGGAGAAAGGAGCCATTACCCCACAGCAGATCAAAACACGCAAGCCCGATACCAAAGTGTACGAGAGGAAGGAAATACACAGGCAGAAAGACAACGCGGTGGGAACGAGATTGAAGGCAACGAATGGAGAATTACCCAACGAAGGTAGAACATATACCGCAGGAAAATACACCGCGTGAGGGAGGTACCACCATACGGAGAAAGAGGACCACGACTAGGAGAATGCGGAGCACGGAGAAATAAAACTACAAGACATGCACAAAAGGGACGGCGGAGGAAAATAAAAAGGAAGAAATAGCTACGGAGAAGAGACAGGCTGACAGAAGATACATAGCCGCACGAAGGAGGGGAAATCAGTACGTCAGTGGCTATACGTCAGTGGCTACAAGCAAATAATGGTTTCTTGAATTGAAAAACGGTTAAGATGCATTCAGCCGAGAAGAGAAGTAATTGGAAAAATCAACTACAGGTAGGGAGTTCAGAAAAAACAGCCATGAACAAGAAGGCTACCATACTGCCTTCTGGAGTGAAGGTTGCAGGGCACAAACAGGCAATTGGGAGCAGCATGAAGAAGCTCAAGCCAGCGCAACAGGAGGAAAAAGAAGTCGTCACCTACCAAACGGTAGCATTCGAAGGGCTTAATGGACTTGAATGTAGGAAATGGTGGAAGGAAACACCAGAGGACGACGAAGTGAAGAAATTTCTACAGCAGGTTGGCGTCCATTGGGCTATCCAAATGCCCTTGTTCCCTATGTGTAACCTTGAGAACACCTTGAGGGTAATGATTCAGAGTTTCGATAAGCAGACAAGGAAGAGTACGTTTGTATATCGGAACCACCGACTTACAATCTCATGTGGCACCGAGGACTTCACAAGCGTCTTCGGCATTCCAGGGCACAACAGGCGGAAGGTGGACACCACCAAGCAGAAAATGCTAGCCAAGAGGAAATAATCCTGGATAAAGCGTGTCTGTCGTCCTCTCACTCCTACAAAGTTGGACATTGTGATAAAAGCCACCAAAGCCAGAGGCCTCAGGAAGGAGTTCCTAGAAGAGGGTGCCTGGCGTTGCATTCTTGACGTCATCAAGAGCAGGTTGACAGGCTCGAGTCATGCTTCTGATATCGCTCTACCACAGATTGTCTACATGAAGGGGTTGATGAATGGTGTGGTCTATGACTGGGCTTCGGTGTTAGCAGATAGAATGTTGGAGTTTATGACGTTACAGCATCAGATTTTTGCATGCCACATTATGCCATTGGATTGTTTCCCGAGGCGGCACTCAAACAGATTCCTACGGACGAGTTTGAACTCAAGCCACAAGGAAAGCTCACAGTGGGAGCCCCTCTTGTGTTTTATTGGCTCTATTTGGATACTGGAGGTTCAAACAGTGGACAGAAGCAACGTCGGCAAACGGTGATAGAGTCCGACCCAGATGACATTGATAGTGGTCGGGAAGCTAATCCAGAATCTTCCGACACAGACTCAGGAGCAAAGGATAGTGATACGACTGAGGAGACAGTTCGCATGGAGGCAGTGGAATCCACCGCAGCAACCCCAGCAGTCCAGTTTACCGCGCCTATGTTGTCTAGCTCAGCCCACTTGACTTCCACACGGGTGGTGAGTCCCACAGTTCCTGTAGTCGAGTTTCCACCTGAGGAAGAAGCCACAGACATTCCAGTAGAAGGGGGTCCTGAACTTTCGACGGAGGTAGCAGCAGAGGAAGTACTCGAAGGCACCCAGGGTATTGGCGAGGGTCAGGTTCAGATGGAGGTGGTAGGATCGGATGTCATAGTGACAGTGCCGCACTTTTGTAGGATCTTCCCTCACCGGCGAATGATCGGGTCGAAGCCATGCATTCTTGGATCAGCCAACGATTTCAGTTGGTTCCTACGCCACCAACCATAGCAATTCTTTCTCCTCGACGGGAGGACCCGCCCGAGATTATTGGTATAGACTCTACGGATGTCACAATGGCCACAGATATTCCCACTTTATCTGAGGAGCATGGGGCTGTGGAAGTAGCTCCGACGGCAGTTCAGCCGACAGTAGGGGGCAGTGTGGCAAGGGAGGTACCTTGGGGATTCAAGTTGGCTCGCCCAACAGCCCTCACTAGGTCTGGGTCATTGGAGGGGGAGGACATGGAGGCATATTTGGCTAACGTGGTCACTCGAGGACATCGGTTGGTGGCTGTAGCCGAGTCTCGAGATGTGGCAACAGTGGTTGAGGATTTGCGGCGTCTCCTAGCCTTTGCTCGAGTGGGTTGTGCTGCAGCATTTGCCAAGTGTTTTGAGCAGGGGTTGTGGCCTACTGAAGAGACTGCCGAGATGTTAGTTGCATGGGTTGTTCCGATGCTAGTAGTGGAGAGGGAGGTAGCATCTCTTGTTCGAGAGCTGAGCAGACGATTCGGGATGGGTACTATGCATTGAGGCGATCTAAGTATGTCTCGTCAAGCCGTGCGACTGCATTGATGGACGCACAAAGGGCCCAGGAGGAGCCAGGCACCAAACTAGAGGCAGTGGAGGCGGACTTACTCTAGCGTACCCAGGAGTTGCTGGCAAAATGGACAGCACGAATTGCTCTGGAAGAGAGACTGGCTAGGGAGACCGAAGCTTGGGAGCAGCGGTTGGTAGCAGCACGGGCAGAGAATGAGGCCAAGGAGAAGGAACTTTTGGAGGCTGCATTGATGGTTAAGTCCGCCTTGGAGTTACAGATGGTAGCTGAAGCACACTTGCAGACCAGAACTACACAGGTGTATGAGCTCCGAGCTCAGTTGGGGTCATCCAATACACCAGTTCCTCCAGCCGAGCAGCACTCTTCCTCATCAGGGACGCTTCCTCTCCCTCACTCTACTTCTCAGTCTTAGATTTTTTGGTTATGGTGGGTAGTCATTCCTATTTTGTTGTTCTGTCCCAAACATTTTGTTGTCGTCCGGAGACGACTTTTCTTTAGGGGGGGATGATGTTAGCCGTAAAGTTATGTTGTCATCGGGTGTTAGTTGCCGACGGAGGTTAGTTAGTTGCCGATGGTTGAGAATGGGTGACGACATTTGGTTGCACCCCTTCGGATTGTATATAAACATTGTACTTTCTCTTCGAAGCAGCATGATGATTGTAAACGATTGTGAATGATTAATGAAAGCTTTGGTGTTCTCTGATCTATCTTATCTCTGCTAGTTACATTTCATGTATAATGTCTCTGCGTCAGTAAACTAGTCTACCCAGCGGGTAAACAATAAGCATAGTTGGCATACTCGCTGAATACTCGCCGAGTGCCGAATTCTCGCCGAGTTTTTTAGCTCGACAAGTTTTTCAGCCAAAAAGTCGCACGAAAAACTTGCAGAGTTTTTTGGAAAAACTCGAGCAATCTGCTAGTTTTTCCAAGCAACTCGCCAAGTTTTTTAGAAAAACTCTCCTATGAGGCAATGTCAGGGTTTGAACGCCAAAAACAGCATTTTTGGGCACAGTATTTCATTTGAAGCGTTTTGGTCTTTGAGTAGAGGAGGAAAGTTTCCAATTTTCCAGTTTAGGGGCGGGAGGATTTATACAAATATAACATTTAAGGACAAGAAATTTATTTAGTTTCTTATACTTTAAGTTATATTTGTATAAATATTTTAGGATGTTTGAGATAGGTTCCAGCTTCATAGGAGTTAAGATGCAGATTCTAGATTTTGGGGGTTTTCGAAAAATTCCAGACTTAGCCAAATTTCAGGATTCAGCAAGCCTTCAGCAGGGTTACCTCCCACAATCCATCATGGCTTTCTAAGGTCAAACTGAAGCTAGCAAAAGGATTCCCAAAGGTTTTTAACTCGTTTTATCACAAATCACTTGGTTTCAACCCCATCTCTATGACAAACTTAGCTTAGCTCTTGCCCAAATCCCAGACAAACATGAGTTCCCAACACGCCAAAACCACTCAAACCTCATTTGCCAGACCTAGGGACTTGAAAACAGCCACCAACAAAGACTACCTAAGACCTAGTTATGAAGATTTTGACATTTGGCATTGATCAATGATCAAGCATCATAGATTCATGCTCTGATTGGACGGCACAGGAGAAGCCTCCATTGTTTATAGAGGATGACATCGCTGATTTGGAGAGGCAAGTTATGGAGGAGTGGGGTGGATTTGGTTTCACATTGGATGACATTGAGGAGGATGAGGAGTCAGACGAGGAGTCATTAGCAGTGCCAGTGCCAGTGCCAGAAGATACATGACTTCCCAACAAGCCAAAATCACTCAAACCTCATTTGCCGGACCTAGGGACTTGAAAACAGCCACCAACAAAGACTACCTAAGACCTAGTTATGAAGATTTTGACATTTAGCATTGATCAATGATCAAGCATCATAGATTCATAATCTGATTGGAGGGCACAAGAGAAGCCCCCATTGTTTACAGAGGATGACATCGCTGATTTGGAGAGGCAGGCTATGGAGGAGGAGGGGTGGATTTGGTTTCACATTGGATGACATTGAGAAGGAGGAGTCAGACGAGGAGTCATTAGCAGTGCCAGAAGATACATCCAGGATGGAGAGCGAGCCACACACATCAACAAGGACACCGAGTGAGGAGGCACAGTCACGCTCAGTGCAGTGTTCTGCTTCTAGGACTAGGCCCTCTACTTCTAGTTCCTCTCCCTTATTTGCTCATAGAGTTGGGAAGAGGAAGATGTAATTGTAATTTGTAATGATGTATTTCCTTCTAGTTTTGTAGAAACTGTTTACTATTTTGCTTCCAGTCAGTCATCAACATTCCACATGAGAATACGATTTTGTACCCGCTTTACATTTATATATATCTAAACTTAGCTTGCCTCTTTTGTTTTCTCATTAATTAACTCATTGGATGCATCTTCTCATAGAATTTTGCCAAAAAAAATGCATTTTTTATTAAATTTTATGCTAATTTTAAGTTCTCGAGTTTTTTCTCAAGTTTTTGCAAAAAATGGCCGACTTTTTCCCGAGTTTTTTTTTTAGGGCTTGGCGAGTTTTTTCCGAGTCCGAGTTTTCCATCTATGATAATAAGAACATCACAAGAACATTGAACAAAGTCGACAGCAAAAGGACTTTGGACAATTTTAGACTTGCTTTTTATGTAAATGTTGTGGAGAATGGTTTAAGACATCCTCCACAAGAAGAATATTTTCGTTTTCCCTCTATTATACTAGTGATGAAAGTTTATGGTAATAACTAATATTCCTTCTTTGATCATCACGTTCTTCCACCTAAGATAATACTCAAGCATAATGAATAGAAACCTATGGACGGGGATAAACATGCTAAGATTCCACACCCAAAATCCAAAAAGTCAAATTACTGTGATGAGGTTGTCCCTATGGAAATTGAGGATGTACATGCAACAAAACTAGAGGCATGAGCCCAAGAAAATTGATGATTCACAATCTCCAAATCCTCTTAATATGTAGAGACTTGAGTTACATTTTCCTTTCCCTATGATTCAAATGATACCCCATTTGCATGTCTACATTTATCAAAATACTCAAAATCATCAAAATCTGTGTACAGGAACAGATGCATTTAAAACATATTATTATTTTGTGCCAGTTAAACAATCTTGTGTTTATAGTTTTACAGTCATTGGCTGTTGGTATCAAGCTGGCAACTCACAACACACCAGTGGTGACTAACTTAAATTCAACAATATAACTCGTATTTAGACTTCTAGGTAATATGTAGAAAAAAAATTACTAATAACATCAGCTAAATTATTATTCTAAATAAGATTTATAAGTCATGTCTTCAAACCCTGCAGGCCAGTCCCCTGTCAATGAGATGGAGTTAGAAGGTGATGACCATCCATAGCGGAACATGCATTTAGGAAAGCAGAGTTTCATGGTCAAGCTAAAAGGTAGTGGAGAGGGATAACGGTTGTGAAGGTCATAATAGTGGGGTTTAAAAGAGAGACAATCAAGAAGAATATAACATGAGATGACAGTTCGTGGACACATGTAATGTCCCCACTTTAGCAGTTGACCAAGCGTGTGTGCGTTAGCCTTGTTCTACATGGTCCCGAGGGCTAACAAAGGGTTTAAGGGGATCCTGGAGTGTTTTGGCCTAGTCATTTCTAGTTTGGGCCAAAATGAAGTTGATTTACTCAGTTTCAGGCATACTTACTATTTTTAGTAAGTCAACAGGACACAGTGGAGGCCAGTTTTGGTGATTGGATTTGATACTCTTCGGTGAGAGCTTTCCGACGAGCTATCACTTGCATTATTCGGAGTCCGATTGCTAATACTTTTTAATGCCTGAAGTTTTATTAAAGTAACATTTAATTTAATTGTAAAGTATTAAAGTGTTACTTTAATATTTATTTTATGGGGATGTGTACCCAAGGGAGACATAAGGGGATATTTTAATATATGTTTTATATTGCTCATCTTTTATCCCACATTGCCCATGAGAGTTGAACCGACCCTTGGAAATAGAATAAAAGGAAGCGTTTGTGGCTTCATTAGACAGGTTGAATATGAGAAGAAATTGGTGTGTGAGTTGCAGATCCGTTCTTGGCATTTGAGGACGTTTATCCTCTCTTGTGACATTCTAGACGTCATTCCCTTGGGGTTTGGCCTTTGGAATCCATTGTTATCAGTTTCATTATCAGGCAGTTTAGCTGCATTTCCAGGTACAGGCAGATTTGGTATTTTACTCATATCTTCTTCACTACTTGTCCAATGCTTATGCCGCTTTGAGGGAATGATTTTATGAAGGTAGTGGAATGATTGAAGGACAAAGTACTGTAGCGGCACTGTTCATGCGGCACTATTCACGTGGCACTATTCATGCGGCACTATTCACGCGACACTATTCACACGGCACTATTCACGTGGTACTATTCACGTCACTGTAGCAGCAAGTTCGAAAGCATGGGCTGGAGTATTATTTCATTAATGCTGGAGTAATTAGTGAGTTGATAAATCTGCCATGTATTTGGTTTTATTAATTCTGAAAATAACATTTTATCGGCAGCAGTTCATTGTCCACTTTGCATATTATTGTAGTTTATTTCTTGTTTATGTTGTATGATTCCTATTCCATGCACAAAACACAACAAACAAATAAATATTTGATTTCCAGTGTTATAAGGGGTTTAAAACATTAAATGGAGAAATAAGAAGTTGAATGCAAACTGTTTGACATAATTCCTTTCAACAGTGGGTTTAGTTTTTTGGGGCATTCAGGGGTGTCCATTACAGTGGTATCAGAGCTATAATTCCTACCATTCTGTGGAGGTCTTATAGGGAATTTGGAACAGCCGGATAGAGGGAAAAGTGTTTGACGAAATGTCAAAACACTAAAATCAGAATTAAAAAAAACAAAAAACAGGCTAAACATTTATGTTTGAGCATGCAACAGGGGCCTTATAATTTTCGCAATACTAGAGCAAGACAAAACAGGATTTTAGACTTGCAGAGCGAACAGTCTAGTTCATCTGTGCAGCCAGTCATACAGACACAGAGGAGATATTCTTTGATTAAGACAGCAATATGGGTGACCGAGATGACATGAATACAGGATTAGGCGGAGGCAGGAACACTGGTCCAGATCAGGGGGATGTAATGTTCAGACAGTTACTGGATACATTAGAGCAGGGGCAGCGTATGCAGCAGGAGCAGAATAGGCGAATGGACATGATGTTGCAGCTCATGGCTAGACAAATGGGTGTCAATATTAATCCAGGTGATGCCAACAACAGAAACAATAAAAATGGGGGAAACAATAACAATGGGGGCAATGATAATAATGGAGGCCAAGGTAACAACAATGGTCCTGAGAATAACATTAATGGTAATAATGGACATGGCAACAATGGGAATGAGGCTAATAACTTTAGACACATTGCACGCCCAGCTCGGACAGCGAGCTCGAGACCTCTTCTACCCACCTTCCCACCCAGAGATCCGGTTCAACCAGTAAACGAACCGCAGATTACCGAGTTACAGGATCAGTTCAGGAGGGACTGGGAGGCTAGTGGACCGGAGTTTCAGGCGGATATTTCCCTCAGAGATTATATGGACTTGAGGATGAGACACATGCCTAGAGCAGGAGGGAGGAATCAAAACTTTGAGCTGAGAAAGAAAGTTGGAAAACTTTCTTTACCTTATTATGATGCTTCAGCGAAGATGACTGCACGAGCTTGGGTGCAGAAGGTAGATACATACTTGCAGCTAAATCCTATGCCTGAGGAGGAGGCTATCAAGTATGCGGCTATGCACTTGGATGGCGTTGCACATGAATGGTGGCATCATGGCATGGTGACTCTGGGGCATAATCAGATTACATCCTATGAGGAATTCACCGACAGATTGATTGAGAGATTTGACACTAGGGATCCCGAGTTACATTTCAAGGAGCTAGCACAGTTAAAACAGTCAGGTTCTGTGGATGCTTACATCGCCGAATTTCAGCGCTTGTCTGTACTTGTTACTGATATCTCTCCTAGGAGATTGGTGTTATTTTGTGATGGGCTTGCTGATCCATTACGAGGTTGGGTGAAGGGACATGATCCACTCACCTTAGCTGAAGCAACTAAAAAGGCACGAGATTTAGCCCCTTCGGTATACAAAGGAAAATACCATTCAACAGATTCTTCCTACCGCAAGGACAAAGACAAAAAACCATTTCAGAAAGAGTATAACAAACCCAAAGAAGGATCAAAAGGACTAGACAATGAAACCATGAATGAACTTCGAAAGAAGAAGCTGTGCTTCCACTGTAGAGAGCCTTGGGACTTATCTCATAAATGCCCTCTCAAGGCTAAGGCAAATCAAATGGAGTATTTTTCAGCAGAAGAGTCAAAGTCAGAGGGGGAGGATCAGCACTCCGATTCAGATGAAGGTAACACTATAGAGGAGAGTAGCATTCCTAAGGATGATAGATCGTTGGCACGCTTGACAGGGGCCCAAAGGGCAATCACATTTAAGGTCAGGGGTACTATCCAAGGGCAGAAAGTGATATCTCTCATTGACACTGGGGCTACACATAACTTCATAGATGCACAGTTGGTAGCTAGGAGAGGGTTACAGACTGAGGAGCATGATGGGTTTAGAGTCATGGTGGCTAACGGTGACAAATTATTGTGCACTCGGAAGATATCTAATCTTCACATTAGGTCTGGAGATGGCTATGAGTTGGAGGATGAGTTCTATGTTGTGGACATGGGAGATTATGATGTCATCCTCGGCATGACATGGATGGCTTCGCTAGTTGAGTTCACACTCAGCCTAGCGAAATTGGAGATGAGATTCCAGCATGAGGGCAGAACTGTGGTACTTAGAGGACTTTCGGATGGAGGTTGCAGACTAGTGTCCTTGAGGAGAATGCAGAGACTTTTTCGTCATGATGACATAGAGTGGGCGACAGAGTGCTACATTATGCCAGCTTCACCAGAGCCACAGGAAAAGAGTCATCCACCAGATATCCAGAAGATACTTGATAGACATGCTAAAGTATTTGGCGATATTCCTCATGGGGTTCCTCCTGACAGAGGGATAGAGCATGTTATCGAGCTCGAGGAGGGAGCCAAACCAGTTATGATTACTCCATATCGTCATCCTAAGAAACACAAGGATGAGATAGAGAAGGCGATTAAGGATTTGTTGGAGATGGAGCATATCAGGCCTAGTAAGAGCCCCTTTGCTTCAGCAGTAGTTTTGGTAAAGAAGAAGGATGGGACGATGCGCATGTGCATCGATTACAGAGCACTGAATAAGAAAACAATTAAAAACAGGTATCCCATTCCTAGGATTGATGAGCTGATTGATGAGTTGCATGGGGCATGCTTCTTCACCAAAATTGATTTGCGGTCCAGATACCATCAAATCAGGATGAGAGCAGAGGACATTGAGAAAACAGCCTTTCGATGTCACTTTGGCCACTTTGAGTTTATGGTGATGCCATTTGGACTAACCAACGCACCTGCTACATTTCAGAGTTATATGAACCAGGTATTCAGGAAGCAGTTGAGGAGGTTTGTCTTGATCTTCTTTGATGACATCTTGGTCTTCAATAAGACTTGGGAGGAGCACTTACATCATTTGGAGGTGTTATCTATTCTGGAGAGAGAGTCATTGTATGCCAAGGAATCTAAATGCGAGTTTGGCATGACCGAGCTCCTTTACCTTGGGCATATCATTAGTGCAGACGGTGTTCGGGTTGATCCCGAAAAGATTAGAGCTATTGTAGATTGGCCTACTCCCACAAACCTTACACAGCTTAAGGGGTTCTTTGGTTTATGTGGTTTTTATAGGAGGTTTGTTAAGGGATTCTCACAGACTGCTGCACCCTTGACAGATCTTACCAGGAAAGGGGCCTTCGTGTGGACAGGGGCAGCACAAAGGTGTTTTGAGCATTTCAAGCAGGTAATGTCTTCATGTCCAGTTCTAGCTCTACCGGATTTCACGAAGCCTTTTGAGCTTCATTGTGATGCATCGGGTGATGGGATTGGAGCAGTATTGATGCAGGAGAAGCATCCCATTGCATTCGAGAGTAGGAAGCTCCGGGGAGTTGAGAAGAGTTATTCTATCTATGACCGAGAGATGTTGGCCATAATGCATGCATTGGCCAAATTCCGATCATATTTGGTAGGTGGGCGTTTTGTGATCAAGACTAATCACAACAGTATTAAATACTTCATGAGCCAGCGTGATCTTAATGACCGGCAACAGAAATGGGTTACTAAATTGCAGGCTTATGACTTTGACATAGAGTTTGTCAAAGGTAAGAAAAACGTGGTGGCTGATGCCTTATCTCGGAGACCTCACTTATGTGCTCTGGCAGAGATTTCAAGAGATTGGAGAGATCGGATTATAGCAGAGTATGTCGGAGATGCTTGGGCTTCTGGATTGATTTCAGGTACCATACAGGATGATCGCTATGAGGTGATAGATGGATTGATCAGAGTTCAAGACAGGGTTTATTTGATTCCGTCGTCACACTTGAGAGAGGCGATACTGAAGGCATTTCATGATGCACACACAGCTGGGCATCCAGGGGTCTTCAAGACCTACAGGCAGATCCGAGAGCGGTTCTCATGGAGAGGGCTCAAGGATGATGTTCAGAGGTATGTCAGGGAGTGTGCAGTTTGTCAACAGAATAAGGGAGAGCACACATTTCCTACAGGGTTATTACAGCCCTTGCCCATTCCTGATAGGAAATGGGAAAGTATTTCGATGGACTTCATCACTGGTTTACCACGAGTGCAGGGAAGGGATTGCATCTATGTGGTGGTGGACCGCTTGACGAAGTTCGCTCACTTCTTTGCTATTCCGTCCACTTACACAGCAGCACAGGTGGCAGATCTTTTCTTTAGAGAGATATTCAGGTTACATGGGCTGCCCAGATTCATTGTTAGTGACCGGGATAGTAAGTTTATGAGTGTTTTTTGGCAAGAGTTGTTTAGGTTGTGTGGTACAGATCTTACACCTACAACTAGTTATCATCCACAAACAGATGGGCAAACAGAGATTGTGAATAAATGGGTGGAGGGGTATTTGAGGAACTATGTAACTGCACAACAAAAGGCTTGGATCAGATGGTTGCATATGGGAGAGTATTGTTATAACACCACTTATCATATGTCCATCAGGATGACTCCTTTCATGGCACTCTATGGTTATGAAGCACCTAGCTTCATGGATTTAGTTTTGGGGGACAGCAAAGTGCCCAAAGCCAAAAACTTATTGCAAGATAGTCAGGACATCCTGAAAGTGCTCAAGGAGAATATACAACAGGCCCAGAATCAACAGAAATTGTACGCTGATCAGCAGCGAATAGAGCGCAGTTTCGAGGTAGGGGATATGGTTTACTTGAGGCTACAACCATATAGACAGTCATCGCTCAAGAAGAGCGGAGCTGAAAAGTTGAAACCTAGATTTTATGGTCCCTACAAGGTAATACGCAAAGTGGGCGAAGTGGCCTATGAGCTTGAGCTTCCAGAGGGCAGTCGGGTGCACAATGTGTTTCACGTGTCTAGGCTTAAGAAAGCCATTGGTCAGAGTGTAGTGCCTTCTGCAGATTTACCCCCTTTGGATGAGGAGGGGAAGCTTGTGTTAGTACCCGAGGCTATTTTGGACACCAGAGAGAGGAAGCTTAGAAACAGGGTAGTGAAGGAGTATTTGGTCAGATGGAGAGACCTGCCGGAGGAGGATTCTACATGGGAGAGTGAGCAGGTTATTCAGCAGGCTGGACTAAGATTGCTTGAGGACAAGCAATTTCAAGGGGGGCGGACTGTAATGTCCCCACTTTAGCAGTTGACCAAGCGTGTGTGCGTTAGCCTTGTTCTACATGGTCCCGAGGGCTAACGAAGGGTTTAAGGGGATCCTAGAGTGTTTTGGCCTAGTCATTTCCAGTTTGGGCCAAAATGAAGTTGATTTACTCAGTTTCAGGCATACTTACTATTTTTAGTAAGTCAACAGGACACAGTGGAGGCCAGTTTTGGTGATTGGATTTGATACTCTTCGGTGAGAGCTTTCCGACGAGCTATCACTTACATTATTCGGAGTCTGATTGCTAATACTTTTTAATGCCTGAAGTTTTATTAAAGTAACATTTAATTTAATTGTAAAGTATTAAAGTGTTACTTTAATATTTATTTTATGGGGATGTGTACCCAAGGGAGACATAAGGGGATATTTTAATATATGTTTTATATTGCTCATCTTTTATCCCACATTGCCCATGAGAGTTGAACCGACCCTTGGAAATAGAATAAAAGGAAGCGTTTGTGGCTTCATTAGACAGGTTGAATATGAGAAGAAATTGGTGTGTGAGTTGCAGATCCGTTCTTGGCATTTGAGGACGTTTATCCTCTCTTGTGACATTCTAGACGTTATTCCCTTGGGGTTTGGCCTTTGGAATCCATTGTTATCAGTTTCATTATCAGGCAGTTTAGTTGCATTTCCAGTTACAGGCAGATTTGGTATTTTACTCATATCTTCTTCACTACTTGTCCAATGCTTATGCCGCTTTGAGGGAATGATTTTATGAAGGTAGTGGAATGATTGAAGGACAAAGTACTGTAGTGGCACTGTTCATGCGGCACTATTCACGTGGCACTATTCACGTGACACTATTCACACGGCACTATTCACGTGGTACTATTCACGTCACTGTAGCAGCAAGTTCGAAAGCATGGGCTGGAGTATTATTTCATTAATGCTGGAGTAATTAGTGAGTTGATAAATCTGCCATGTATTTGGTTTTATTAATTCTGAAAATAACATTTTATCTACAGCAGTTCATTGTCAACTTTGCATATTATTGTAGTTTATTTCTTGTTTATGTTGTATGATTCCTATTCCATGCACAAAACACAACAAACAAATAAATGTTTGATTTCCAGTGTTATAAGGGGTTTAAAATATTAAATGGAGAAATAAGAAGTTGAATGCAAACTGTTTGACATAATTCCTTTCAGCAGTGGGTTTAGTTTTTTGGGGCATTCAGGGGTGTCCATTACAAGACAAGTACCAAAGTCCAAAATAGGCTCTTAAGGTGCTTAAGGGTTGAATGGTTTTGTAAAAACACAGTGAGAAGGATTCTTTTATTAAAGAAGGTGCCAAACATTAAAGATCTTGTGCAACAAGCCATACCAAGGAACCCTGATAGTAGTCGAAGGACCTACTTTTAAAGGTGAACAGTTTATAGAGATATGTAAGCAAAATGTGGAAGGATAGGGTACTGGTGAAAGAGAAGGAGATGTGATGGAAGGTAGCTACGACAGGCCCTGAGAAGACAACAAACAGGACAGTCATACTTGCAAAACATGGAGAAAAAATAAAGCAAACGCAAAGTGATAATAGGCTAAAAGCGGCACTTAAAGGGGCCAATTAATAATGATAGCAGACCTGCTAATGGAGGACATAGACATGCAATAGAAGAAACACCTGAAATGGACAGTAAGAAATGTGAAAAGACTGTGAAAAGTGAGATAACAGTGAAAAAGAACCATGTAGGATGACACTGTGCCAAGTTTAAAAGAGAAGAAAGAACAGCAGACCAGTAAAAGGTGGCGGTCTTTGAACAGTTATGCGAAGAAGAGAGTGCTCTAAGCCCTATCTTGATAGTTGAAAGAAAATACAACAAGAGCGTGACAGTTTCTATTGGCAAAAGATGTGACAAAACGACAGTCCAAGCATGTACGTTAAATCATCAATAAGCCACAAAGATACAAACATGGTACATGAATGTCAAAGAGACAGAGTTTGACGAGAGATGGTTATGACCCTAAACAGAAGAAAGAGTGGTGAATAGTTAGACAGTACACATGGTCGAGAAGAAATACAAGTTGATACATTGGAATGTTTCCAAGATTCATACCTAAGCAAGTAAAGGTCAGTTGCATGACCACCACAGTGATCAGTTTTAGTGAAGGACAAATAAAAGACAATCTGCTGCTAAAAGGCATGTAACAGTCTCATTAAGGATGGTGAGAAAGGTAATCTTGAGACAGAGGTCAAACTAGGGAACAGAGGTATTTTCATGAAGAAATCAAGGAAAGAAGATACTCAGAAAGTTGAATGAAGAGGTTGACAATCCTTTCAACCATATGAATAAGATGTGATGGTATTGACAGAGCAGTCTTCATGTCAAATGGAGCAGTCAACAACACAATACATGAAGCATGGTGATATCATGAACAGTTTACAGTGGATAGAGTCTGGAGTTTATTGCCTTAACATTCTTAAGGGCAGATATAAATGCAAGGAAGAAGATTCACTTCAATGATAGTCAAAAGGAATCTAGAAGGCAGTTTATTGCTATATGACAGTGCATCAATAAGAAGAGGAAGACTTTCATGTAGCAGTGGAAAAGGGACTGTCATGAGGGATAAAATGGGGATAAAGAATGCAAAATGACAGTCACTAAATAAACTCAGATTCTGCAGATAATAGTGATTACCCTTATTTTTTGAATAAGGTCTTCTAAGTATGATGATGCTTTACAGTGGACAAAGATATGAAACCATAACAGAAAACAGTCATGCTGTTTATTTAACAAAGTTATGAAGATCATTGTATCAGACAAGACAAAAACAGTGATAAGGGAGTAAGAGGCAATCATTGTCAAAAAGTGATGTGTGACAGCAATTGCCATTTGAAAAATGACAAATTGTAACAATTACGCCAAAATAAAAGTCACCTGCAATTATAGACATGGATAGGAGCAGTAAGCTTATGAGCTTGTCCCAGAAAGAGCATGTAAAACTGACAGTCTTACACACGAAGATGAAGATAATGGCTTGAAGATGGTGAAAGGGACCTGACATCAAATGCATGATAATCTATGAGAACCCAAAGGATGTAGCTGATGACAGTATTCTTTAAATCCTTGTGACTGTGATGATGGAAAATAAAGGTTTAAGAATACAAATGAGAAGAGCACAAGACAGCATCATTGGTGACAAATATAGAAGTCCATCAAAAGCAGTAATAGTCACACTCATGAGGCAGGCTAAAACCATCCATAGAATAGGCGATTAGACAAAGAAGCAATCATCTTGACAGAGAGAGTGTGTGACAGTAGCATGATAGACAAAATACACAAAAGATGATGAAAGTACAACCCATTGAGAGCTGCAGAGCATAGAAGGGTTTAAGAATACAAATAAAGAGGCCAAAAAAGACAGTTCAGACAAGTCGTCAAAGGTTTGACACCTTTGTAGTTTCTCAGTTTAGTTCAAGGACAGTAACAAACATCTTTAAGGGACAGGGTAAGAGATAGTTTAATAGGATGATCGTGAAGAGAAAGAGAGCAACTCCGAAGGTATAATAAGGAGAGTCATACTCAGAGGCTCTAGATCCCAATTTTTGGCTCTTTTCATGACAATTTAATTTGCACAAGTACTCTCTATGAATATTGAATCCATCCAGGAGCAGTTATCACTATAACATAGTTTGAGGCAGTTTAATGGTTCTTAAATGACCCATTTTCTTTCCATACGACCCCAAAAAGGTTCTTCCAACTTCAACACCATAGAGAGCACGTCCTATTAACTTGTGTAGTCAGTTGAGCAGGTTGAAAACATCATGCAGGCATCTAGGGCAGATAAATGACTTGACGAGCAGATTGAGGAGATTTAGGAGGTGGTTTCCCAGTTTGAACCTGTTGAGAGCATCTACGAGCTGATATGTGAGTGACAACAATAATAGTAAACTTTTAGTTGTATAGTTTAGCATTATCAAGCCTTCTATTAAGTGACTCGGTTTTTTGTTAGATTTTGATGGGCATTTTACTATTTTTCCTTTAAAGCCCATGACTCTGTTTTCCGAGGCTATTTTTAAGCTCCTCTATTGAGTGTTATATACTAAGTTCACAATTCATTTAGCTTCTTCATTTACAATAAAAATTTAGAGTTGGGCCTTAGTTTTGAAAAAGCTCAAAGAAAGCTAAGGAAATTGGGAAAAAAGAGACCATTAAGAAAAGATGGAGGTACTAAAAACTGCAAACTCTTCATTCAATATGCAAAATCTCCTTCAATTTACTAGTATTTCCATTAAACAGTTATTTTACAAACACAAAAAAATGAATAATCAATAAAACTTAGTAGAAATTATGAGTAAACTTAAACAGAATGGAAAAAAACCCTAAGTCAAAGTTAAGACTAAAATTTTAAAAAATGAAAAACAAGAAAAGTATATAAACTAAGCTGCACAATGTTGTGAATTTAAGATCGTCCTATAGAGAATATATGTGAGTGTTCTAGTGAAATAGATTACCATTGTGATTGATCTTTTCACCAGCCATCAATATGCATTTATATCCTTTGAATAGTCATGTCTTGAAGAGCCATGACCATACGTGGCTTATACTACGTAGGGTCATGACCCTTCATAACCGATTGGTAATATTAACTATATTGTAACGTATACAAATATCAAATGCTCTTATATATATATATATAATCAACTATTAGATTAATATAATTATATCAATCAATTCGATGCTATATTTCAACACTCCCTCTTAGCAAGAGGAGATTGATATTCACAAGAAGTGAGTGTTATTGAAATCCCCGACTTAGTTCGAAACTAGATTTCTTTTAAATAACACATAACCACTTTGAATCATGATTTCCGGCATAATCCGGAACATAATTCAACCTGATAAGAAATTTATCAAAATCCTTGACCAATTCAGAACCGGATTTAATGATAAACATAGGTGTCAAGATATCCGGCACAATCCGAATCAAAACTTGAACCATTCGTTATCATGACCCCCGACTAAATTCGGAACTGGATTAGATGATAACTTACACACAACATCATATCAAGATATCCGACACAGCTCGGGACATCATCATGATGTACTCATCCTGATAGAAGAGTTATCGCAATCCCCAACCAATTCGGAACTAGATTTAGCGATAACAATCAAGATATTCGGCGCAATCCGAATCAAAACTTGATTTACAGGTTGTTATAATCCTTGACCAATTTGAACTAGATTTAACAACTCAAAAATTCAGTGTCAGGAATAGTGACTACAATGCATAGTCATACCTAACACTAGGTTAAGCTATTGTCTAAGTCGTCACCTAGCAATAGTAACCCAACACATATGAAAGATCGTCACCTTTCATAATATAACACAAAATGAATGGGCCCATAAACTCACACATATGACGTCCACCTTGACTCTTCTCAGAGGGTGGATCCACCATGCAGATCCTTTAACTTCTCCATCTGTCACGAAGGCATACCCTATTTATATACTCAACTCAGTGTCACTGCAAGATGTCATTTCATACCTTCCTTCCTAAAAGAACCAATACGAATAATCTAAGTAGTCATAAGGTTACATCAGCTAGCATAAGATGCATTTTGATCTTTCCCAAGGCCACCATATTAACACTCCCTCTTGGACTTGAGGGAAGATAATAAAGACCTCTAGTATAGAATGCCTTAATCGGGGATTCTATCCAAGTGCATCTCATCAGTGATTCTATCCACAAGTTCCCACTACTATAATCTCAAAATTGTTTTGCCTTCAATAGTGAACTCCCTCTTAATTAATACGATTGAAATTGTCACAAGTTAACTGAACCATATGCTCCCTCTGAAGCTCAAGTTCATCAACTTCTTGACCTCTTGAAAATGTCAGACTTTCTCTGAATCTGAATTTCATATGCTTTTGTCCTGAAAGTATGTCAGAGATAGATTACAAATAGTTCATAAAGATAAACTATCTCGTACAACAATACAAATGATAGTTCAACATACAAGATTTATTATTTAATGAATTACAAACTTAAAATTCATATGCATTAATAAAGCATGGAATACTTATCTTAAATTTCAAATATTTCCTTTCGTAAGGTGAGCCCATTAATACGATACTCGTATCCATCGTACTTGATATCAATGTATCTCACAAGAATTGAGGATGCGTCAACTCCTCTTCATATTTAAGTTAATACATCCTGCCAAATTCTTTCACATCCTTGTGATTGTAATCATATTATGAAACTCTCATAGATAAGAAGTCATGGTTTGCAGATTCCATGCTAGGACCTTAATGCATATGCAAGCCTTTCCGAACTGCTCTCCCCAAGCAAGTCAAAAGCCCCAAGGTAAGTAGGATGATCAGACCTTGACATAAAACTTTGTATTTTCATTTAGTCTACATAGCAACAGATAAACCCTCCACAATTATGTCCTTGTTTAGCTCAAGCAATTACAAGAGTATTTGATGGCTCCATTATGGGCTATGAATTTGGGAGTTGTTACTCAAGGAATTCCAAAAAACCTTGCCTTTCTTCCACTATATGTTCTATCCTTGCTAGATGTCTTGCATATATATACACACGAATCTTCATTTGCCTTGTGTATAGCCTACTACAAGTGAAGCAATATTATCAATATACTTCCAGAAATTGTCGTGTGTTCATGTATTGCCAACTTGTAATTGATAGTGCTGCAATTTACTAATCTTTGACAAAGATTATAATCACTCAGCAACATGAGATCTGATTGTAGGAGAGCCAGATGTAATAGGAATTATGGCTGGTTCAACTATGTTATGTTCCCAACTAAGAGGATCTTATAGATCTGTATATTTTGTCATCCGATGGATCATTATTTGTTTCTTCTTTATAAGTCGTTCTGAGATCTCTTATTTCTGAGATCGAAGACTCATCTTAATCCATGTTCGATTCTTCTTCCCTCATCCATGTCGGATTCTCCAAGTAGGTTTTGATTTACATGAGGACACGGTTCTATCGTAATGATCACTATGATTCCTGCTATACCTGATATGTCTGATGTAATCCTTAAATTTATGAAATTTAACTTAGGATAATATCACTTATAATGGTAGGATTGCTGTCTTAGATATGATACTTCAATCCATACAATATCTGATATCGTAAAATCCCTTATAATGATATTGCTGCTGTCTCAGATATTGAATTATAAACTTGCAATAAATATGATGCTATTTTCTGTTTTCCCTTGCAATCAAGCCAGTTGTCCCTGTTCTGTACGTGATGTGCTTGCAATCAATAATAGCTAAATAGGCAGATGCTTAAGGAACCAATTCCCAGATGCGTTGGCTCCGTATGCAGTTCCTTAGTATCGAATGCAACCTTCAGAAAACGTGGTGTTTAGAAGTAAACAGGCTATTATATTACTCCTTTGTTTGATGGAATCTGAGTGGCGTTTGTGTGCTTCCAACGCCTAAATATTTTTGTCCAGCGATGAAAGCAAGATGCTATATATCCATGTTTCAATGTGTAAGCCAACTCTTCCAACGTTGATTATCGTATTTGAGTTCCTCTGTTAACAATATAATTTACCCGACAATATTTATTTTAGTTGACCGAATTCCTTATGCCAATGTGTCCATGGGGATTGCTGATTGTCTCTTATGGCACTGTAATCTCCGTTTGGTTCCCATATTTTCCGTCTCCACAAACTGCATGGAGTGCAATATTGTTGATGTCATGTCCCCTTTCTAGCGACATGATTTTTCATATTGGATTTGCCTATCATCGGCTCTCGTAGGCAAATGATTTGGAGAGAGTCATTTTTGGAGATCAGTTGGTCATACTTGCTCTTGGAAAAGTGAAGTTGAGCTTATATTTTATTATTATATGTTAGCAGGGCCCATATGTTATAATTTTAAGTTGAGATTGCACTTTTTATTTTATAAAGTTACTTTATTATAAAAGTGCATTATAATGGGATTTTATAATGGATGCTTCTAGAAGTTCTTAGTAACTTCTTAGGAAAGTGAATAAATAGAGGGCTTGGGCATTCATTTGGACAGGCTGATTTTGGGAATTTCTTCTACTTCTTCCATTGTGGAGCAATTTGTAGTCATTTGGTCTGCAAATATCATTTGATCTTTGGGAACGATAACTCCCTTAGATTAGTATAACTGAGGAAGTGAAATATCTTCTGAAGGGTTGCCATTGGAGATGGTACTTAGCCATTTCATGTTAGATTTCATCTGAGGTTTGATTTGAAGGATTGAAATTGATGGAATAAGGGTTTGGGATTCATCATCTTATTGGTGAATCACTTTGATTGAGTTTGGAGATCATTTTGGTGCATTTTCTGAGAAGTCCATACCAGGGCCTGGACACACATTTTCACTCAACTCCATAACCAGCTGGAGATAAATTTTATGCTTTTGAGAATTGATTCTATAACCCTAGGCGCCCCTGTTTGGACCATTTTCGGCAGTCAATAAAAAAGGAGTTTTTTTGTACAGCTGCCGTACTGTACGGCCCAGGTACGACCCTGCACCAGACAAGTACAACAGATGCAAATTGGGATCAGTTCGGGTGCTTTAGGAGGTGTCTACATCAGCGTTCTTCATCATCAATTTGGTCAGCAATTGGTGCATCATTTTCCAGGTTCTTTATGTGATTTGGTTGTTGTCATTGAATGCCAAAATTGTACAAAAATTGCATAGGTACAGTCACTGTTATAATCAGTCGGAATTTTGTCATAATCATTCATTGATTACTCATCCTTTGTAATAAGATTGTCATAGTAATTGAAGGTGCATTGCAAAGTCTTGTCATAGTTCAATGTTCATGTGTGGGATGTGTAACAGTCATACGTATTCAGAAAATCAGTCGACTGAATCAGTCATTATCATACTTAGAACATTGTCATCAGACCTTGGGAATTTCATAATTCATTTGGCATTGACTTCATTGCATTATTATTAGAGCTCTATTATTGGTCATTGCATTATCTTGTTTGGCAATAGTTCATTGTATTGTTTTAAGGCCAAATCATTGATATTCCGAAAATTGTCATAGAAGTCAGCACTTGTATTGATTGCATTTCATTTCAATATTGGCACTGTTATATCATTTGAACATTGTGGATTTGTTGCTCAACAACTATAGCCTTGAAACACTACATCTCAAACAAACAATTCAGTTCCTTGCCAAGTGTTTGACGAATTGTCACAATTCAGTTTTGGGGGTTTTAGTGGCCTTTATAGTAAGGGTCATTACAGTTGAGGCTGTCAATAATCCCCAACCAAATAAGGATTGGACGTCCCTCACATTAGCCCCACCGTCTTCTTTATTGATGATTATAATGATGCTGAGGCACTCATATTTTCACTGACAGTGTAAGGTCTTTCATAAATGAAAACACCGCAGACTCCCGACTCCTATAGTATTATATTACCTTACGCAATGAATTTTGTCATTTATAATATTCATCATTGATCCTCAATTCCTCAATACTAATTTGATTTCAATGATTTATGATATTTTCACCCAATCTTATCATTCATCGCTGGTTTGATAGTGGATAGATTCCACGTAAATCTGAGTGTAAAATGAGTTAAATCATTCCCTTGTATCCTCTGTTCCTGACAGTCTACTACTGACTGGTCTTCTTCTCATCGTATCCTTCCTCTGTTTTATTATCTCCATTATTGCCAAACTCTATGGGTTCGAGAGTACAGTGGCGAGATGCTTCGGCTGACCAAATTGCAGAGAGTGCAAGCTTGAAAGAGCAGATCTTTTCTTTGACGCGATCTGGTGCCCTCCTGTAGGGATGGCTGAGACACATGTGGAGCCATATCCAGGCCTCAGCGAAGCAGCTGGCCATTTCATCATTTACAGTGATGCACCTGGTCGATGATTATCGATCAACAGAACAAGGCCTATGTTTGCCGTCACCCTAATTTCTTAATTTCTCTACCTTCGACCCAACAACTAACTGTATGTTTTTGATGATTTCACCCACTGAACGTAAATGTAATTGTATAATGAAGACGCATTATTCTCTTATAGGTATGGCTATGATACCATGTTGTGAATTTAAGATCGTCCTATAGAGAATATATGTGAGTGCTGTAGTGAAATAGATTACCATTGTGATTGATCTTTTCACCAGCCATCGATATGCATTTATATCCTTTGAATAGTCATGTCTTGAAGAGCCATGACCATACGTGGCTTATGCTACGTAGGGTCATGACCCTTCATAACCGATTGGTAATATTAACTATATTGTAACATATACAAATATCAAATGCTCTTATATATATATATATATATATATATATATAATCGACTATTAGATTAATATAATTATATCAATCAATTCGATGCTATATTTCAACACACAACACAACATATAGTTTGAAACAGTAGCACAAGACATAGGACTATCAAACAAGCCACAACACAGAGAGTAGCAATGGCCTACAATACAACATGCTATGAAGATGTCGATTCATGTATTCACCCAAGGATTTAATATGGCCAACTCAAGCAATATAAATATTAATAAACAAAATTTATAAGTTTAAAAATTATTAGCTAGGGGAAGTACAAGAATTGTGACTGCAAGAGAAGAAAATAGAGTTTTCTTAGCTAGACACAAGGAGCTTAAAACCTAGCAAGAAAATATGTGTCCCTCATGCTTCAAGAAAAGGTCCATGTAATTCTTCATGACCTTTCACACCATTACCTTTGCCTTTGCCATATATTCTCATATTCACTCTCATTGCTAATTCCACCTCCTCTGCCTCTGTCTATACAATTTTGAGTGGAAAGTTGAAGAAAAGAAGCGATGATCGCATGAAGAAATACCCAATTACAATTTGATGGATTTGTGTTGCTCCTACAATCATCACCTCCATTGCCACCAATGTCACCATTTTCATTAGCACTCCATTGGGAATCTCATGGCTACAAATATTGTGGATGAGCAAATAAGGAGCATCTTCGAGTGCCTTGTTGGCAATTGTAGATGCAGGAGATATCTTGCATACCTGCGAGTATATAATATATTTTTTTTGGAGACATTTTTTTTCTCAGCCGGTCGCGGTTTGCCTTTATTTCCAGCATTTGGTCTTCCATATGTTTGTTGGCTGAAAGGTATCAAACAAATAGTTTGGTTCATATATCATATAATGGATATATTGAATGTTACGGCAGAATCACAATATCAACAAAGAGCCATATTCTTGAGTAATGGAAGTCATCAAAGAGCCATATGTTTGTGTGGTTGATGGTCATCGAAGAGCCACATGTTTGTGTGGCTGTTGAGTCAGACGACACATTGAATAGTCACCACTTTGGGTAACGAAAGGGTTTTCATACGTCACGGTGGTTCATCTTGGTGTGTCCATCTTTGGTTCGGTGCCATATGTATTCCACGAGATTCAGGGGTTATAACTAAGGTGTCGAGGCATTGGTTGAGAGGACTCCTCATGTATTCCAATTCTTTGGTGTCTATCGTATATAATCAATTCTGTGTAACTATCATACATTATTATTTTTTCCTGTGCAACCAGTATGAATAGTATTGTAGGTTCTTATTCTGAGATTAGTGTGAATGTTTGTGGTCATTACTGTGTGTAGTATCCTTTTCTACTTCAAGAGCATTATGTATGAAGTTTATTAGTTGCAAATTCAATATTGTAGAAAGGAAATTGTTGTGTATTGATCTTTAAGTGTGTGTAGACTCAGAAGTTTGTCAACTTTGTATTCAGACTATTACTATTACTCAATAAATTATTTTTTTTGGTGTGATTGGGTTTTTCCCCTCAAGTTGGAGGGTTTTCCTAGGGTAAATTTTGTGTT
This sequence comes from Chamaecyparis obtusa, assembly GCA_027943335.1. Lineage (NCBI taxonomy): Eukaryota > Viridiplantae > Streptophyta > Pinopsida > Cupressales > Cupressaceae > Chamaecyparis > Chamaecyparis obtusa. Next base: position 185,245 of record BSBK01009580.1, on the reverse strand, counting down.
TTTGTGATTTGAGTTATCTGCTCTTTGTGCTTTGTTATTTCTACTATAAAAAATCAACATGGTATCAGAGTAGGTTTAAGCAAGCCAAGATCAGATTCATTAAATCAATAAAGCCTTTGTATTTTCTCGTCTCATCTAAATTATTCTTTCTAATCATCCAGGATGGTGAATGGTCTCAAGGTTGAGGATAGGCTTGATGGCACGTCAAACTTTACATCTTGGAAATTCAGATTTCTCATTACATAAGAAGAAAATGATCTTTTAGAATATGTGGATTCTAAGGTGTCTGAACCAACTGAGGCTGAGAAAACTCAATGGAAGAAGAATGACATTAAGACTTGAAATTTTTTGATAGACTCTGTAAAGGATCATCTTGTGCCGATCATATCCAAGATGACAACAGCCACAATCATGTTCAAGTCTCTTCAAGATCTGTATGAGATCAACAATACCAGCAGACCTCTTGCCTTAAGACAACAGCTTCATCATATTAAAATGGCTAAAGGAGAGTCAGTCATTTCCTACTTCATGAAGATTACTGAGTTAAAAGATCAACTATATGCCATTGGAGATATAGTTGAAGATAAACATTTAGTTATGTTGGCAATGAATGGTCTCCCTCAATCTTGGGAGTCATTCATCCAGGCATTTGTGGAAGATCTAAAATTACCAAGTTTGATTGTCTTAGAGCTGATTGCATTCAAGAGGAATCTAGATCGATATCAAGAGGAAATGGAAGAAGCTCTCATAATGAAGAAAATCATGTTCTTGTTGCTCATACATTCAGAGGAAAAGGAAGAGAAGGGAAAAAAAGGAAATTTCAAGAGGAATAGAGTCAATAATTTTGGTTCATCTCCAGAACCAAAAAAGAAGAAGGATTATTATCACATTAAATGTTTCAAATGTGACAAGTATGGTCATTTTGCTTGAAATTGTGTCAAAAGATCTAAACATCATGTGGCTGCTGCAAATGTGGAGGAAATGTCACCTAAAAAGAGATTCAGTGACTGGTGGTACCCTAAATTTTGAGAGTCCAAATCCATTTTCAATAAGCAAGTTTCTCCATACTAAAAAAAATCAAACCAAGAAAGCTTTATGACACAAATAAATAGAACTAACTAATCGAAGCCTTCAAAAAATGCTAGAATTTCGACCTATTGCAAAGATGATGCCAACAGAGCCTGAAGATGGTCGCATTTTAAAAATCTAAAAACGACCCAGTTCGGGAAATCAAATTTCCTATCTCCAATAAAAATCTTAGCTTTCCACGAGGTGTTTTGGTTTTTCAACCAGACCCAAATCCGAAAGTTAGGTAGTTATTTTTTAGTTAGTTTATTGTTTTCCAAAATAATTTGAATTAAGGGTTGTGTCTTTTCATTCTAAAGAGGTGTGAAAACCACTCAAACACATATATATATACATAATGTAAAGTGTAGAGAGGGGGAGAGATTCAAATAAACATGTAGAAGAAGAATATTTGTGAGGGAAGATGTAAATATTAAAGCATGACTTTAATATAAATTTCAATATTATATTTTAATAATAAATAAAAGGCCCTTTTATTTATTTTCAAGGCAAAGAGATTACAATTAAAATGTGGATTCGTCCTTTGTGATCAATAAATAGATTATTGAATTATTCCAATAGAGTTTTATTGTTGCATTGGATATTTTCCTGCATTCTTTGTTCGACAATCAAGATAGTGTGAAATATATGTGTTTCCTTATCTCTGTCTAATCGGACTTCTAGCTGGAGAAGTTAAATTCCTTTTGGACTAACAAAGAATTGCATATAAGATTTGTCTTTTGCAGTAATTGATGATATTTTTATAAATATTGTCTCATAAAGTTGTATGTAATAATCCTTGTTATAGTTGACTCTATCGCCCAAATAAACAAAGGCACTGGTCATTTCAAATCATTGGAATATGATTATTGGAGTTATTGATTGAAGTCATAAATCTATATACTTCCTTCTTGCAAGCATCTAATCGATTATTGATAAAACTTACACAATCAATTCAAACATTCAGCATTCACTTTATTTTGATCGAGTTCAAGGATTTTGCCGATCGAGGAACTCACCAACTTAAATTCGCTATAGAAGAGCTTCGAACCAGGTGATCAGGTTTGAAGTAAAGGTTCACCCGCCTAGGTGTAGCGAAGCCTAAAGTGTAGGGGAATTGGATTATTCCTGTTCGTTGGCCAAGACTGATTGAAGCAATCCTATAGGAGAATTGGCAAAACTCTTGGATTTCCAATCTGCGGTTTTGGGAACCAACAGATTGGCGACTCTACTGGGGATAGTTGCTCACAATGTATATTGTAAAGTTACCCAGAATTTCAGATTTCGCAAATCAGATTCAGAAAGCAATTGAATCCATTTGTTTGAAAGCGTACTCTGTAGGAAGAAAGAACCTAGAAGATCAACAAATCAATACATTCCTCGAAAGAGGTGGTGACTCTATTCAATAAGATTTCAGTTGGTAACTCTGCTGAGGGAGAAGACTCAAAAGGAGAGGGTTGATAGTTTTATTTCAAATGTATCAATCATTTCAAAGAAAGCCTTTTATTCCAGATGGCATCAGGCCATTGGATTTCAGCAATTTTGATTATGAACCTAGCAAGTTATCCCCACAACTTTCAAGACTTGTACTGAAGTTCCATGGAGAATGGGATGAATCAACGCTTCAACATTTGGATGCATTTTTTATATTTTTAGAAGATTATGAAATTTGTGCAAAGGATCAGGTAAAGAAGCTATTCGTCAGGACACTAAAAGACAATGCGATGCAAGCTTATGAAGCACTACATACACAGTATCTCATCTTAGAAGGAATTTGAATAATGGTTCTTATATGAATTTCATGATGTAATTGAGGAGGATGACTTGTATTATGAACGGTATGGAGACCAAAGCTACAACATGGAGGAGGATCATAGTATGTCTCTACTTGATGCATTTTTCAATCTGGAGAGATTTGAAGGGGAGTCTTCTGCACACTTATTCTTGAGGATGGTAAATATGTATCAAAGGATACCTATAACAATTATGCCTTCATGAAAAGAATTAATGAGAAAGGTCAAAAATTTGGGAATCTCACTAGATGACCCTGATTTGAAGCTTTTTTTCCAGATATTAGAAGAAGATGAAGATAGAGAAGAGGAGGCTTATGATTAGATTGAACAAGGCCATATTCTTGATGGAAATCTTAGTGATGATGAAGAAGATCCAAATTACATATCCCCTTTGGACGCATTTTTGAACTTAGAGAAACAAGAAGAATCTGCAATGCAATTCTTCATGAGGATGTTTAATATCTGTCAAGAAATACCTTCAGAATGCAGACCTCCATCCTCTGATCTTTTCAACAGAATGAGAGAACTAGATCTCTTCTATGATCATCAGTTTCTTACTTTTCTCAAACTTATGAATAATGAATTGGTTGCAAAGGAGAATCAGTGCAGAACTGAAATAACATATGAGTCAAGTGAAGTTTCAGATTTGAATGGAGAAGACTTTTTTGGACAGACTGAGGAAAGACTTTTACATGATGATACTTGTATGATATCAAACATCAATGAATGTGAAAATGAGGAAGAGGATCTTCTCAGTGTGGAAGAGATTTCAGACTTATTAGACATAGAATACCAAAGACACATTGAGAAGAATGGTCCAAATTTTTTCTCAATCCACCATGGTAAGGAGGTTGCGGATCAGCACATATTCAAGAGGTACTAGACGAAGGAAATGATAATTCCGAAGAATCAAATTGTGGAGATGAAATAGAACTGTATGAACAGGAGGAAGTTTCTGAAGATAATGTCAATGAAGATATTAGTCTTGTTGATGAAACACTAGATGATCCAAATGAAAGCTCTCATGGATGTATGCTTGAATTCTCTATGATCTTGAACCCATTGTTTGAAGAGGATACAAAGGAGGATGTGTCTGAGTTCTCTATGTTCATGAATCCGTTGTTTGAGGAAGATCTTCTATGCAATCAAATCCATCAGCATCATAATGAAGATAACAGTCCTAATTTTAAAGTCCATGAAACTCATAAAGTGCATTTGGAGAGTGAGATATCTTTCAGTTCATCCTTTGTGTTGAAGGTACACCAAATATGTGAAGATGAGATGGAATCAGCGAAGCATGATGGGGAAATAGATTAAAGGATAGTCTTGAAGATTGCTCAAATATCACACCTAACCATAGCCCTGGTATATGTGAAGAAGTGTCTCCTAGACATGAACCATCTTTAAAACCATTATATGAACAAGTCATGCACCATAGGCCTGAAGAAAAGATTGGGTTAGACAAACATAATCTGCATTCTAAATATGGAGACATAGAAAATTGTATACAAAAGGACAATCACGCAAAGAAGATTTATTCTAATGCTTATATGACTGATCACATGCATGACCATAGGGATCTTCCGTTCAGCAAGGACCAAAGTGCATATGATGATTTCTCAAAGGCAAAACAAAAAGAAAATACCAAAAATTGCATTGATAAAGCAACAAGTATTGTTCACAAAAATGATGGCATCATATTCAAGAGATCCAAAGTGTTACATGATCAGAATCAAGTGTTGGATAGAGGAAAGGATCAATGTTCAATTTTGGGGGGGCCTGGGGCCACCCAATTTTACTTCGCATCAAATTAGTATAAATACTTGGTCTGCTTCTCCAGAGATAGCTAGAATCTCGCTATGCTCACAGAGAGCATATGTCCTCAAAAAGAGCCACTGGTGGTACCCTAAATTTTGAGAGTTCAAATCCTTTATCAATAAGCAAGTTTCTCCATACTAAAAAAAATTAAAGCAAGAAAGCTTTATGACACAAATAAATAGAACTAACTAATCGAAGCCTTCAGAAAATGCTGGAATTTCGACCTACTGCAAAGATGATGCCGACAGAGCCTAAAGATGGTCGCATTTTAAAAATCTAAAAACGACCCAGTTCGGGAAATCAAATTTCCTATCTCCAGTAAAAATCTTAGCTTTCCACGAGGTGTTTTGGTTTTTCAACCAGACCCAAATCCAAAAGTTAGGTAATTATTTTTTAGTTAGTTTATTGTTTTCCAAAATAATTTGTAATAAGGGTTGTGTCTTTTCACCCTAAAGAGGTGTGAAAGCCACTCAAACACATATATATACATGATGTAAAATGTAGAGAGGGGGAGAGATTCAAATAAACATGTAGAAGAAGAATATTTGTAAGGGAAGATGTAAATATTAAAGCATGACTTTAATATAAATTTCAATATTATATTTTAATAATAAATAAAAAGCCCTTTTATTTATTTTCAAGGCAAAGAGATTACAATTAAAATGTGGATTCATCCTTTGTGATCAATAAATAGATTATTGAATTATTCCAATAGAGTTTTATTGTTGCATTGGATATTTTCCTGCATGCTTTGTTCGACAATCAGGATAGTGTGAAATATATATTTTCTTTCCTTATCTCTGTCTAATCGGGCTTCTAGCCGGAGAAGTTAAATTCCTTTTGGACTAACGGAGAATTGCATATAAGATTTGTCTTTTGCAGAGCTTAGGAGTAATTGATGATATTTTTATAAATATTTTCTCATAAAGTTGTACGTAATAATCCTTGTTATAGTTGACTCTATTGCCCGGATAAACAAAGGCACTGGTCATTTAAAATCATTGGAATATAATTATTGGAGTTATTGATTGAAGTCATAAATCTATATACTTCCTTCTTGCAAGCATCTAATCGATTACTAATAAAACTTACACAATCAATTCAAACATTCAGCATTCACTTTATTTTGATCGCGTTCAAGGATTTTGCCGACCGAGGAACTCACCAGTTTAAATTCGCTATAGAAGAGCTTCGAACTAGGTGATCAGGTATGAAGTAAAGGTTCACCCGCCTAGGTGTAGCGAAGCCTAAAGTGTAGGGGAATTGGATTATTCCCGTTCGTTGGCCAAGACTGATTGAAGCAATCCTATAGGAGAATTGGCAAAACTCTTGGATTTCCAATCTGTAATGTCTCCGTTTTTTTGACTTATGGGATTAGCTTGGTTTGGCAACCCTCACAGGCTAATCAGGCGATCTAAGGGGGTCAAATGGTGAAGCCAGCGTTTGGATTCCTTTCTGGAGGTTCTAAATATCAGGTCTGCTCTTCGTTCGGATCATTTTGGTCAACTTACTATTTTTAGTAAGTGATATTTTGGGTATGGCTAGGATTAGCAGGGTGTCTACACGGAGCGTCAGATATCTTAGGATCGAGTTTCGGAGAATCTCCAGTTTGAGAGACTTACTATTTATAGTAAGTCTATTTTTAGCAATGGTTATTTCTGGCAGGGCAGTGCCTATTCCTAGCTGGGCAGTTGGACTTGGTGCTTTGTCAGAAGTTCGTTGATTGCAATCAGACAGTTCAGTGGCTTATATTTTAAATGTGTTATTAAATTAAATTATTTTGATTTAATTTAATAACTTATGACTTTATAACTTTATGTTATAAAGTGAGATTATTTTTAAAGCCAATTAAGTGAAAATATTAAAAAAGTGTTTTTTCCAAAAAGCCTATATATTCTACTCGAAAAAGCACTTTTCTCATCTTATGCAATCATTATTTTTTTTGGAATTTGGGAAGAAGACAAACCTGGCTAGGGTTTCGAGGACTGATTCCTCTCTCATAATTTGAGTCATCTTCTGTCGGTGGTGAATTTTACAGCTGATTGTTTCTGAGATCACAATTCGGTGCTGTTGTATATCGGAATTGTGAAAGTTTCAAATCTGAAGATTTGTGGTTTGCTGATGAAATTGTATTTATTAATACAATGAAATGAAGTTCTGAATTATAATTCTTGGAGGTTGAAGTAATTGTTTCCTGATTTTTGAAAATATTGACAAGGAGGGAATTAGCGTAGAATGTAGATTGCTATGCAATCTTTCATGTTGTGATCGCACTTTAATGGAAGGCATCTATTTGATGGCGTGATTTTACTAAGGCTGCGTCAATAACTGAATTCTGGCACGTGCCTGGTTAGAGACTTGCGGCTGCATTTTGGAACACGTGAGTATTCAGCACAGGGCCGTCTGTCAATTTTGTGGGTGCCGTACATGCTAGGATCAGTCACGGCATTGTTTGGGAGTATTCACGTGAGGGACTTTGCAGGATAGCTACCCGATACATGATACTATAACAGCCAATAAGGTGGCAGCAAACAATTGTGTTAAGACGTGAAGTCTGAATGGGAATTTGCGACAGTTCAGGTGCATACATTTAATCTGATATGTGATTATTACAAAAGCTTGTTGTAATAAGAAGTTGAATTAGTAAATGTTTATCCAGAATATTATTTGTTTGAATTAGATGATTAAATATTGGTGGGAGTATTATCGGAATTTGCCTTGCAAGATTATTTTTGAAAATAGTTGTAGTTGTTTTTCGAAATTATTAATAAACATCCAGGAAGAGCCAACTCGGTTCTTCACAGTGGTATTAGAGCTTTCTTCCTGCCATCCTGTAGGAGCTGGATACATTAATTTTATGAAGTTATTTTTAAAGTGACCAGCACTTCTATTTTCCCTAGCTATGGATAAATACAAAAGATCCAGTTCAAAGAGTCGTCATAGCAGTAAGGGAAATAGAGCAGAATTAAATGCTTTAGTTGAAAGCATGGAGAGACTTAGACTGCATCAGCAGATATTGGCAGAGAGTTTGTCGGATCCAGCTACAGTAGATAGGGCAGCGAGATATATGGTCTCTGCCTTTAGAAGGCCGACATCGAGTTTGCAAGGGAGAAGGCTGGAATTTTCTCCGACAGTAGTCCATGATGCTGATGTTCCTACATCTAGTTTAGCGCCTGCTATTCCCATCCGTAGTGGTGGTGATGGATTTATTGCACAGGGGCCAGTGGATGTTTCAGTACCATTGGTTGACAACAGCGTTGAGCATCACCAGGTTGAGACTCCCAAAGCAGTCACTACGGATCGTACAGAGGCTGTTGATGTTGCAGTTATCACTGAGTGTTCAGACTTTTCATGGAGGGAGTGATTATTGGAGATGTTTATGTCAGTTGTAGTAGTGCCACTCCAGTTCAGGAGACAATTGCTTCCTCAGATAGGACCGAGGCATGTACGGAGTCTCCCAATGGTGAGGTTGGAGATATGGGCATTACAGCGGGGTTAGTTGATGACAGTTCGTGCTCTAGCATTATTGGTGCACAGCTTGACGTTGAGTCATGTGTGCAGAGACACGTGTCCACAGATGACATTTCAGCAGGAGAGGTGGGAGCTGATAGTATAGACACATCTGATGACACTTTTGAGGATGTTGTGAGTTGCATTGGAGATGACACCCCCTGTGAGATGTTGGGTGATGACTGCGAGGAGTGTATGAGCTCTGACAGCTCAGAGATTTATGATAGCAGTCGCAGTGTGGGATCAGTATAGGAGACAGTGGTTTATTCTTGTGTTGAGGATGTGAGCATGGAGCTTTATAGTGATGATTCTTAGGATGGGAGTGTTGCAGTTGATTTGGGTGACGTAGTTTCATGCCACAGTTTAGTTGATTCACATGACGACATTGAGTCGTGTATACAACCAGAGTTAGTAGAGGAGATGTTGATAGATGATGTGTACACTAGCATTGCAGATATCTCCGATGTTGAGAGCGAAGATGATGAGTGTTGTAGTATTTCCAGCTTTCTATATCTGACTTTGGGTGTAGATTCAGCATTGTCATATGGTGGTAGTGGGTTCCAAGATTATGTGTCAAAGGGACTCACAAATGAGGATAGGGAAGGTTATGAGGGGCAGGAGTTTGTTACTGCCAGGGCTTCCACTTTTAGGGACGGGGTTACTTCTTCAGTAACTCATGAGGATGTCTCAGGATCTGGACTGTCAGATGGTTGCAGAGGACGAGGTAGCTAGAGATTGTGTTGAGTCAGATTCAACAGCAGCTTCCTCGGGGTTAGTTGAGGATGTGTCCGATGCCTATACTCAGAGTGTAGAGGTGTACTCAGATGTAAGTACACAGAGAGAGAGTGATCTTGAGGGGAGTTTATTGGCTACAACTTCCTCTCATAGTGTCGACAGTGCGTCAGAGGTTGTTCTTAGGAGGCCTGTTGTGCAGAGTCATCATGTGACTAGCCAGTTGCGAGTTGATGAGAGGGATATTTCTTCTACTCTCGAGCATTTCAATGCCACTCGTCAGTTGCTGGTTGTTTATGGTTGGGGTGCTCCTATGACAGATGAGCCCAGTGATGGTTACCTTTCATTGACAGAGATTCATTCTTTGCGTGAGGCTGTCAAGATTTTGAGACAGAATTACTTACAAATGGTAGCCGACCGAGATCACCTGGTTGAGTGGGGGAGTACAGCTTATGAGGCACTGATGGACAAAGAGGAGGTGAGTGAGCTTACCCAGGAGCTCACAACGACTACTGAGGTTTTAGAGGACACTCAGGGGGCTCTTCAGGAGTCACAGATTCAGTTGGAGGAGGTGACCGTGGAGTTGGAGCATTTACGGTCCACACCAGCCCCAGACCCAGTTCGATTGCACATTGAGGTGGTTGGTGGTGAGTTTGCTCCTACAGTTGGTGTTGAGGAACATGATGTTGTGGCAGACACATCTGTTCAAGATATGGGAGCACTTGGTACGGTTGAGGTAGGAGTACCAGTGGAGTCGAGCTCTCAGGTTGATTTGCTTCCCTTAGCTGGGAGTGAATCCATTTCATCATCTCACATAGCTGATAGCATGGGACAGTTGGTTGTGCCACATTTTCAGAGGGATCAGCTATGGATTGCGGGGGAGCATGTTGACACTTCCACATATAATTTCTACTGCACCGAGTCTTTTATGGAGTATTTACTTGAGAGTGCAGATGTGCGACAGGATTCTTATAGAGTGTCTGAGGGTACTCTTATTCGAGGCTCCTGTGTTATTCAAAGGTTGGCTGGGAAGATTGTGGAGACTCTTTCTCCTATGCTTCCCCACAGGGATTTCGAGGTTGGGTTTGTTGAGAGGATTGCTCAGGTTCCTACCTAGCCTGCAGTTATGCTAAGTCAGAGATTGGAGCCATCTCCTAATTCTCAATTTGGCCATGATGGGCCATTGACCGAGATTGGGGTTTCTGACCGGCATTTCACGGTGGGTTATGCTCATCATTTTTCTTTTGACCCTCAGGTGGAAGATTTGATCTCACGCAGGGGTAAACCGGCTCCAGTATCCTACCATCCATTATGGGATGGATTAGCACCATCGTTTGCAGATGGATTTGGCAATTGCAAGTTAGATTACTTGCAGTATCCACACACTCAGGACTGTTTATCAGAGGGCAGAGTTGATAACAGTGATTCAAACACATTTGGTCACTGTTGTTTTCCTAGTGTAGTTGGGTGTGAGTGCTGGATGGACAGGGACTCAAGTTTTGACAGAGTTGTTATTTTAGATGGGTTGAGTTCCGTTGGGTTGTTTTCAGCATCGACATCTACAGTTGGTTTACAGATGTTTTCAGTGGTGCTTGTTCTGTTGATGTTGGTTCTTTCTTCACAAGAGTTTGGTGAGGATCGGGACATTACTTGTGACCATCCTTGGGATCCGAGTGATTTATGATGTTGCTTGTTTTTCTCGATTGCTTGAAGACAAGCAATCTTGGGAAGGGAGGACTGTAATGTCCCCATTTTTTTGACTTATGGGATTAGCTTGGTTTGGCAACCCTCACAAGCTAATCAGGTGATCTGAGGGGGTCAGATGGTGAAGCCAGCATTCGGATTCCTTTCTGGAGGTTCTGATTATCAAGTCTTCTCTTCGTTCAGATCATTTTGGTCAACTTACTATTTTTAGTAAGTGATATTTTGGGTATGGCCAGGATTAGCAGGGTGTCTGCACGGAGCGTCAGATATCTCAGGATTGAGTTTCAGAGAATCTCCAATTTGAGAGACTTACTACTTATAGTAAGTCTATTTTTAGCAGTGGCTATTTTTGGCAGGGCAGTGCCTATTCCTAGCTGGGCAGTTGGACTTGGTGCTTTGTCAGAAGTTCGTTGATTGCAGTCAGACAATTCAATGGCTTATATTTTAAATGTGTTATTAAATTAAATTATTTTGATTTAATTTAATAACTTATGACTTTATAACTTTATGTTACAAAGTGAGATTCTTTTTAAAGCCAATTAAGTGAAAATATTAAAAAAGTGTTTTTTCCAAAAAGCCTATATATTCTACTTGAAAAAGCACTTTTCTCATCTTATGCAATCATTATTTTTTTGGAATTTGGGAAGAAGACAAACCTAGCTAGGGTTTCGAGGACTGATTCCTCTCTCGTAATTTGAGCCATCTTCTGTCGGTGGTGAATTTTATAGCTGATTGTTTCTGAGATCACAATTCGGTGCTGTTGTATATCGGAATTGTGAAAGTTTCAAATCTGAAGATTCGTGGTTTGCTGATGAAATTGTTTTTATTAATACAATGCAATGAAGTTCTGAATTATAATTCTCGGAGGTTGAAGTAATTGTTTCCTGATTTTCGAAAATATTGACAAGGAGGGAATTAACGTAGAATGTAGATTGCTATGCAATCTTTCATGCTGTGATCACACTTTAATGGAAGGCGTCTATTTGATGGCGTGATTTTACTATAGGCTGCATCAATAGCTGAATTTTGGCACGTGCCTGGTTAGAGACTTGCGGCTGCATTTTGGGACACGTGAGTATTCAGCACAAAGTCGTCTGTCAATTTTGTGGGTGCCATACATGCTAGGATCAGTCACGGCATTGTTTGGGAGTATTCATGTGAGGGACTTTGCAGGATAGCTATCTGATACATGATATTATAACAGCCAATAAGGTGGCAGCAAACAATTGTGTGAAGACGTGAAGTCTGAATGGGAATTTGCGGCAGTTCAGGTGCATACATTTAATCTGATATGTGATTATTACAAAAGCTTGTTGTAATAAGAAGTTGAATTAGTAAATGTTTATCCAGAATATTATTTGTTTGAATTAGATAATTAAATATTGGTGGGAGTATTATCGGAATTTGCCTTGCAAGATTATTTTTGAAAATAGTTGCAGTTATTTTTCGAAATTATTAATAAACATCCAGGAAGAGCCGATTCGGTTCTTCACACAATCTGCGGTTTTGGGAACCAACAGTGACAACTTAGAAGGATTTCTATTTATCTCAGCTCTCTCAAGCAATTTTCCAACCAATAGCAACACTTGGCTAATTGATAGTGGTGCTTCACGTCACATTACAAGATTTTGAGAACATCTTTCTAATTTGGTAGAAAGAGAAACAAATCTACAAGTGATAATTGGAGATGATGCAAGTTATTCAATGAAAGGTGTTGGAGCCACTTCCCTTCAACTAGATTCTAGCATCCCTCTTCATTTGAGTTAGGTTTTGTTTGTTCTAGGTATCAAAAGAAATCTGATTTCAATTTCAGCATTAGAAGACAAAGGGTATCAAGTTGCATTTTTTGAAGGAAAAGTTCTTGCTTGGTCAAAGAACTCTAGTATTAATTACGCCCATGTGATTGGTATTCATCAAGAGAGTCTTTACAAACTTTCCCTTTGTCCAATCCAAGCATTAGTGCATGACTCCATCAATTCAAGTGAACTTTGGCTTAGGAGAGTTGGTCACTTACACTTCAAAGCATGGAGAAGATGGTTACTGGTTTACCATAGCATAGTTAGGAACATGATGGCATTTGCAAGGGATGTGAATTGGGTAAGAATGTTAAAAGTTCTTTTCTAAGTAGTGAAAGTAGATCAAAAGGTGTTCTAGATCTGATTCATTCTGATTTATGTGGACCAATGTCTATGGATTCTTTGAGTGGATTTTGGTATTATGTTATTTTTATTGATGACTATTCTCAAAAGACTTGGATTTTTTCTTGAAATTTACGGAATTTGAAGTACTTTGTAGATTCAAATAATTCAAGGCTCAGGTTGAAAATATGTCAAGAAAAAGGATCAAGGTTTTGAGATCCGATAGTGGAGGTGAATACATTTCTGCAAGCTTTCAAAATTTTTGCATTGAGGCGGGGATTAAGAGGGAGTTTTTTGTCCCTTACAACCCTCGGCAAAATGGGGTTGCTAAAAGGAAAAATAGATCCCTAGTTGAGGCAGACAAAGCAATGATTCATGATCAAAATTTGCAAACTTTTCATTGGGCAGAAGCTTCCAGAACCGTTGTTTATATTCAAAACTAGAGTACTCATAAAATATTAAAAACTATGACTCCTACAGAGGCCTTCACGAGTGTTAAACCAGAAGTTAGTCATTTCAAGGTCTTTGGTAGTACTATTTATATTCATGTACCTAAAGATAAAAGATCTAAACTAGAACCATCAGGCAATAAAGGTATATTTGTAGGTTACAGTAAGTCCTCTAAGGCCTACAGGATATACATTTCAGGGAAGAAACAAATTGAGATCAACAGTGATGTAACTTTTGAAGAGGAAGTTGCATTCAAAAGATCAGAAGGATCTTCTTTGGACAACAAAGAACAAGAGACATCTCAGGACATTGACATTTATCTGGATCATTCTCTTGAGATTCAAAGGGAATCCACAGGAACAAAAGATATTTTAGATTCAACTAATCCCATAGAACCTATTGATGGACCAAGCAACATTTCTTCAAGTAGAAAGAGACCTCTATGGGCTAGACAAACAATGCAAGAGGCAGAAAATTATGTAGCTCCTCATGGCACTTTTAGAGAAAGCAAGACACCGCAGCAATTTTTAGAATATGTGGCATTAATGAGTCATATCACTGAGACTAAACCTTCTAGCTTTGAGGAAGCATCCAATCAGCAAGTTTAGAAAGATGCCATGTTAGAAGAACATCAGTCTATCATTAAGAATGATGTTTGGGATGTTGTTCCAAGGCCTAAAGAAAAATTAGTTGTGTCTTCCAAGTGGCTTTACAAGATAAAGCATGCAACTGATGGAAGTATTGAGAAGTACAAAGCAAAATTTGTGGCAAGAGGTTTTTCTCAAAAAGAGGGAATAGATTATGAGGAGAGATTCTCCTATAGCCCGTTATACATCTATCGGGACTATCATTGCTATTACTTCAACTAAAGGCTGGAAATTACATCAAATGAATGTAAAGACTGCTTTTCTTAAAGGTGTAACTGAAGAAGAAGTATTTATTGAACAACCAGATGGTTTTGTGATTCATGAGGAGTCTCATGTATGCAGATTGAAGAAGGTATTGTATGGCCATAAGCAAGCACCTCGTGCATAGTATGAAAGGATTGATCAATACTTGATGAGCTTGGGATTCTCCAAGAATGATGCAGATTCAAATCTTTACTTCAAGATAGTTAATGGTAAAGTTTTAATTCTGGTTCTTTATGTTGATGATTTATTTCTTATTGGAGAAGATAGTCTCATTGTTAAATGTAAGAAAGATTTAACCTCTGAGTTTGAGATGGACCTTGGTGGCATACTTTTGTGGCTCAAAGCATTGCAAAAACAGAATATATTGCAGCATGTGTAGCTGCTCGAGAAGCAGTGTGGCTTCGGAAACTTCTTGTATCTTGTTTTGGTCAATCATTAGAGACAACTGTGATTCATTGTGATAATCAAAGTTGTGTAAAGTTTTATGTGAATCCAATATTTCATGATAGAACAAAACATGTGGAGATCAAATATCATTACATCAGAGATATGGTACTGATAAAAGCTATTAAACTTCAGTATATTTGCACTAATGAACAGACAAACGACATTCTCACCAAGCCTCTCTCTCGGGTGAAATTTGTGCATTTTCGAGACAAGCTTAGAGTTGTGGAGAATGTCATCCTTGCTGAGAGGGAGTCTCGGCATTAGTGATTTCTTTTACTATATGATAAAATGCATATTTCTTTGAGAGGGAGAAAAATGAGGTGAAAGCCCTTAAGTGATATGCTCTTTCCACACATGGGAGTAGCCATGGTGGACATCATGTTAAGAGATTCCACAATGATATCACATTGAGTGATTTCGTCATAAGAGCTTGTGTTTATGCTCATTCCACACATGGGAGTAGCCATGATAGACATCATGTTGAGAGATTCCATGATGAGAGCTTGTTATTTTCACACATGGGAGTAGCCATGGTGAATGGCATGTGAGTGAGTCCATGACATTATCACAGTGAGAGAATCCATGATGATTTTTTATTTTTTTTCTCACAAATGGGTGTAGCCATTGTGAGTTTCATGTTGAGAGATTCCATGACATGAATATTTGAAAAGGTATCTCCTTTGCTAAGAGGGAGTGTTGACAATTGTGGCTACAGGAGATATCTTGCATACCTGCAAGTGTATAATTTTATCTTTTTTTGGAGACATTTGTTTTTCAGCTAGTCATCTTACCTTTATTTCCAGCATTTGGTCTTTCATATGTTCGTTGGTTGAAATGTATTGAACAGACAATTCGGTTCATATATCATATAATGGAGATATTGAATGTTACGGCAGAATCACAATATCAACAAAGAGCCATATTCTTGAGTAATGGAAGTCATCAAAGAGCCATATGTTTGCGTGGTTGTTGGTCATCAAAGAGCCACATGTTTGTGTGGCTATTGACTCAGACGGCACATTGAATAGTCACTACTTTGGGTAACGGCAGGGTCTTCATACGTCATAGCAGTTCAAATTGGTGTGTCCATCTTTGGTTCAGTACCATATGTATTCCACGGGATTCAGCGGTTATGACTAAGGTGTTGAGGCGTTGGTTGAGAGGACTCTTCTTGTATTCCAATTCTTTGGTGTCTAATGTATATAATCAATTCTTTGTAACTATCATGCCTTATGATTTTTCCTGGCCAACTAGCGTGAATAGTATTGCAGGTTCTTATTCAAAGATTAGCATGAGTGTTTGTGATCATTATTGTATGTAGTATCCTTTACTACTTCAAGATTATTATGTGTGAAGTTTATTAGATGGGGGTTCAATATTGTAGAAAAGAAATTGTTGTGTATTGATCTTTAAGTGTGTGCAGACTTGGAAGTGTGTGAGCACTGTATTCAGACTATTACTATTATTCAATAAATTATTGTTTTCATGTGGCTAGGTTTTTCCCCTCAAGTTGGAAGGTTTTCCCAGGGTAAATTTTTTGTTTTTGTGTTTTGAGTTATCTGCTCTTAGTGTTGTGCTATTTCTACTATAAAAAATCAACATGCCTTGGGCATAGATTTTATAGTGCAAAACTTCAAGTTGAGAGAATTCTTATGGCTAAGGAAGGTGGTCAAGGTTGCATGGGCACGGGGATACTTGGGTACAGGTACGGGTATGGATATGACTATTTTTCAAATAGGGGACAAGGGTACTTGGGTATGTTAATTTTTTTAATATCATTTAATATTTTACAGAAAATCTGAAAATATGAGTCATGTGTTGAAATCTGAACCAGAAAGATTAATGAAACAAGATACAAAGGACACAGTCCGATTACCCTGGGAAAACCCTTCTTGACAGAGGGAAACAACCCAGCCCACAAAAAGCAGTACTCCTTTATTGATATGCAAATCATGAAATACAAAGTATAATGACTTCCGTATGAATGATAAACAATAACACAAAATATCTCAGAGAGATAATCAACACGAGAAGATACAGTTCACGAGTTGAACATACATGAGTGAACAATAGATTCTCAAATAGAGCAAACACTCAGATATAAATATCACTATAATCACCCTTGAGTCTGGTAAAGACCACGAGGAAAGGCACATCCGGATTGGGAGCTAAATGTAGAGACGGCTCACACATGTGAGAGAGCTCGTGCAATGAGATTGTCCTGTCTTCAACTCCCGTGAGCACACACAGGATATACATAGCAATAACAATGAAGAATCAAATACGGTATTGACGCCCAGGGACTCACGTCTTTCTCACTTGCTTTTCGCGTGTTCAACTTCGCTATATGCAACAAAATGAATGAGGCCGTGTGTGAGAGCGAAGATAGACAAGAGTCTCTCGCCAAGTGAGGTGACGCTTCACCTTGCTTGGTGTTACAGCCAGCAAGGTGGAGCGTCACCACTGTGACCGTTACCAAAGGAGGAAAGGGCCCGCGCTAAGAAACGTCTGCCAGGAGTAAGGTGTGAAGCAACACACGGTGGATGCTATGAATCATGCAATAGTTATGAGCCAGCGCGGAAACATAAATCAACTTGGAAGTCGTTGGTGGTTATAACTGAATCCAACCTCTAGCAACGGTTGAAATCTTAAATGTACATGCGATAACATAAGAGCAACACAAATGCATATACACATAATATGAGTTAAATCTCTGTCGCTGCTACCAGAATTCAACACTCCGTCTTAGCAAGAGAGAGACTTCTGGATAAGTTCACCTGAACAAACGCACTCAGCTGCAAGCAAACAATATCAGTAGATAACCTCAATGAACATTGAAAATTAGTTATCATTAACTAAAGAACTTCACCATAGCTCATCCTAGAGGGTGAAAGAAAGATAATGACAAAACATTCATTATAGCATAAAATCACAACAAAATGTTCAACATGATCATTCAAAGATCAAAAACAAAATTTTAGAGCTCACATAAGTGACTCCCACCATGGCTACTTCCAGAGGGTGGGTCAAGGACTTTCACCTCAAACTTCTCCCTGAGAAGAATGTATTATCACCTTGCCTACTCACAGAGGGTGACTCCACCATACCTACTTGCAGAGGGTGGATCAAGGGCTTTCACCTCAAACTTCTCCCAAAGAAGAATGCATTAACCACCTTGCCTACACGCAGAGGGTGGGTCAAGGGTTTTCACCTCAAACTTCTCCCAGAGAAGAATGCATATAAGAAATGGAGCAATCCGCCTGAGGTGCCTTCTCAATAAGAGCTTCATTTTCCACCAAACCAAGTTGTTCTCGAAAGTAACAAAACTTCACCCTTGGAAGTGGCTTAGTGAGGATGTCCGCAGTTTGTTCTTCAGTAGGAATGTATTTCAGTTCAACTGCATTCCTTTGTACCATGTCTCTCAAGTAATGAAATTTGATTTCCACATGTTTGGACCTGTCATGAAATACTGGATTGATTGAAAACTTTATGCAGCTTTGGTTATCACACATGATAACAGAAGGCTCAAGAGGCAGTCCAAACAATCCTCCAAGCAATTTACGAAGCCATACGACTTCTTTGGCAGCCATACATGCTGCCACATATTCTGCCTCAGCTGTGCTTTGAGCTACACAAGTCTGTTTCCTGCTGCTCCAAGAAATCACAGCGGAACCAAGATTGAAACAGCTACCTAAAGTGCTCTTCCTATCAAACACACAACCTGTCCAATCCGAATCAGAGAATCCCTGCAACTTTAGCTTAGTAGAAGAAGAATACTTGAGTCCATATCCAATGGTGCCACGAACATATCTCAATACATGCTTGGCTGCAATATGATGAATGTGCGTTGGTTCAGACATAAATTGACTTAATGTATTGACAACAAAACATATGTCAAGTCTTGTGTTGACCAAGTACATCAAGGAACCAATGAATTGACTGTACATGGAAGGATCAACCAAATCTGACTTAATTGAGTCATCATGCAGCCTTTTCAGGTTCACTTCCATAGGAGTAGCCATGGATTTACAGTCCAACATCTCAAACTTTTTCAGAATGTCAATTGCATATTTCTCTTGACTTAGGATGATGCCATCTAAGTTCTGCCATACTTCAAGGCCAAGGAAATAGTGCAGCATGCCAAGATCTTTCATTTCAAATTCTGATGTTAGCTCCTTCTTACATATGATGATGAGATCATCACTGCCTGTGAGAAACAAATCATCTACATATAAAACCAAGATCAGAATTTTATTATCCTGGAGCTTTAAGTATAAGTTAGGATCAACAACATTCTTTTGAAAGCCTAAACTCAAAAGATATTTATCTATTCTCTCATACCAAGCACGTGATGCTTGTTTGAGTCCATACAAGGCTCTTTTCAACTTACACACATGAGATGCTCTGTCATGGATGATAACTCCTTCTAGCTGTTCCAAGTAGACTTCGTCTTCAATGACTCCATTCAGGAATGTCGTTTTCACATCCATCTGGTGGAGTTTCTAGCCTTTAATTGCAGCTATGGCAATGATGGTTCTGATGGAGGTGTATCGAGCCACTGGTGCAAATGTCTCATCATAGTCAACACCTTCCTTTTGGGAAAAGCCTCTAGCCACAAATCATGCCTTGTATTTGTCTATGCTCCCATCAGCCACATGTTTAATCTTGAACAACCATTTAGATGAGACAACTGATTTGTCTTGAGGCCTAGTGTAAGAACCCCAAATCGGTCCTTAACTACTGTAGACGTTTATCTCAATTTGTTGTTTGAAAGTATATGATTTTTTTAGATTTTCAAGGGTTTTAGAAATAAAAAGCAAATATGCAATAATCTGAAATTCTGAGACTATTCAATTAACTGTTGAAACTTCTATTTATTTTCCAAATGAAATACAAAAGGGAATCAAGACAATCCTTTATTGGAAAATGATTAACAAAGGCAACTACAAAATGCATAAAAAACCTGGGAGAATACACCAGCTGTTGTAGGAACTTATTTATTTCAACTCTTCAATGTTGTGGCTGTAAATTTGAAAGAGGATAATGGCTGTGACTTATTCCTCCATAAAACTACAATTAAATACTATCTTCTTCTTCCTACTGCTGAAACTAATACTGCTGAAGCACAAATAGAATCTCTGCATGAAACTCTCTAAAATTCCAAATTCACTGGATATTTCACCAGCTCAAATGGATACACACAGAAGAACTATGTTCTTCAATGGCAAAGCTAAAACCCCTTCTCAGAGCTCAAAATCACAATGATCAATTTGCAAAATAACAATAGATAGCTCATTCTTCATTTCCCAAGCAAATATAGGCCTCCAAAACCCTAATAAAAAACCCTCTTCAAGGCTGCGTTTTTATTTAATGAAATAACATTAAATAAAATCATTAACATTTAATTGAATTAAACTTAGGGAAAGTTTTTAATAATTCACCTCCAAAATAAAATACTCAATTGGCCCCATTCGATGTGTTATAGACCCATCACTTAAGTGATTTAAATATAAAGTCAATTTAACTTTATATTAAATCCTTTGCCATTTAATTAAAATATATAACCACTGAAAACTGAATAACTCCCTTAAAAATGAGAATTTGGCTTAACCGTCTCAAACTAGAGTTGGTCTAATAATTTCCCATGTGATCAAATAATATTTCTAAAACTAGCAGGGGTCCATCTCTATGGCTCAAAAATAAACCCAAATATAGACACCTTTGCTAAAAATAGCAAAATCCATATAACTGAGCCAAAAACAATCTCTTAAGCCAACTGAAAACACTGAACTCTGCCACTACTGAACCATCTAAAAACCATACCTTCACTGTTCCTAAAAAGATCCCCTATCCATGCCTACTAGCCTACGAGGATCCACTGATAGGCTAATCACTTACTAGCATGATGTCGCTAGCTAGAAGGGGACATCACACCTAGGTATAATGTCCCAAACATCATTTTGTATTATGGATTTGTACTCCTCCACCATAGCATCTCTCCACACTTGATGTTTGGAGGCCTCCTCAACATTAGGAGGTTCAAAAGAAATAATGTGACTCATCAATTCAACATAACCAACAAATTTGTGAGGTCATTTGCTTTCTTTAAAAATCCCTCGAGGAGCTGCAAAAGGTGTAGCTTCTTCCACAATATTTCTAGCCCATAGGGGTCTCTTTTTATTGGTGGAAGAAGAGTGGGGACCTGTGGGATCAGCTGGTATAGTGAGAGGAGCAGGGTCAACAAGATCTTCACACTCCCTCTCAACCTCTGAAGGAGAGTTCGGATCAGCCATGGTGGAATCTTGAGGGAGTTCAAGATCTTCCTCATTAACTACAACTTCAGATTCCTTGGGAAGATTGCAAGCCATGTCTTCATCAAAGATGACATCTCTACTAATCTCAATCTGCCTTTGACCTGGTACATAAATTCTGAAAGCTTTAGAAGAGTCACTGTAGCCAACAAAGAATCCTTTCTTGCCTAAAGGTTCCAATTTTGACATTTTCTCTTTCGGAATGTGAATCACTACAGGGCAGCCAAAGATCCTGAAGAAACTAACATTTGGCTTTGATCCTAAGAAGGCCTGTTCAGGAGACATGTTACCAAGAATCTGATGAGGGCTGCGATTCTAAATAAAGACAGCTGTGCTGCAAGCTTCAACCCACAAGAACATAGGAATATTCTGATCATGAATCATTGCTTTCGCTGCCTCAACAATGGTCATGCTCTTCCTTTCAGCCACACCATTTTGTTGAGGGTTATAGGGAACGCAAAGCTCCCTCTTAATCCCAGCATCAGTACAAAAACTATGAAAGACTTCGGATACAAACTCCCCACCATTATCAGATCTCAAGGTCTTGATCCTTTTCTTAGTGGAATTTTCAACCAAGGCCTTGAAACTTTTGAAACAAGACAGCACTTCATCTGATTCTTTTAAATTAAGAAAGTAAATCCAACACTTCCAAGAAAAATCATCAATGAAAGTAATGTAATACTAAAAACCGCTAAGGGAAGCAACAAACATGGGGCCACATAAATCTGAATGAATTAAATCTAAAATACCTTTAGCTCTAGATTCGCTGCTATGAAATGTAGTTTTAGTATTCTTACCTAGAGCGCATCTTTGCAAATACCTTCATGATCCTTCTTCAACTTAGGAAGACCAATGACAACCTTCTCCATAGATGCCAAGGTTCTGAAATTTAGGTGTTTGAATCTCTTGTGCCAAAGAATGTTTGGATTTGAGGAACAAAGAGAAAGAGCTTGAATAGGTCGGGCTGAAAGTCTGTAGAGGTTGCCATGACGAACTCCTATCTCACGTGCTGAAAGGAAATTGGAGTTCTTCTTCCAAGCCAGGACCTTACCATCAATGAAGGATACATGATATCCTTTGTCTTCAAGAGCTGAAATAGAAATCAAGTTTCTCTTAATGCCAGGAACAAATAGAACATCACTTAGGTGCAGAGGAATGCCTGAATCAAGCTGGAAAGAAGTAGAGCCAGCCCCTTTTACTGAATAACTAGCATCATCTCCAATAATCACTTGAAGGTGTGAATCCTTTTCACTGAGGTTGAAAAGGTGATCACGGTAACCGGTGATGTGACGTGAAGCTCCGCTATCAATCAGCCAGGTGTCACTATTGGTAGGAACGTTGTTGGATAAGGCAGCGATGAAACTAAAACCCTCAGGTTCATCACATGATTCTCTCTTGGGAGAAGAGTCTTCAACACGTGCAGTAGAGACTTGAGGTTTTAGCCTTAAAGTGCAATCCCTAGCGTAGTGGCCGAATTTGTCGTATCTGAAGCATTGAACTTTAGAGATATCAACCTTCTTTCTTTTGTGGGAAGAATCTGGATGAGAGTTATTATTCCTAGATCGCTTGAAGTATGGTTTCTTTCCTTTTCCTTTAGAGGTGTGGGCTGCCAGCACATGATCATCTTCATAATGACTTTTGCGACCATTACCTCTAGCCTCAAGTTTGCATTCTTCTTGAATGCAATCAGCTCTCAGTCTGTCAAATTTAGGGAGATCGTCATCCACTGATGCCTTGAATAAACGATTCCCAAGAGTGAGGGAGACCATTCATAGCAAGCATAACTAGGTCTTTGTCAGGAATGGAGTCACCAATAGTACTAAGTTGGTCCCTGAGTTCTGAGATTTTCATGAAGTAGGATATGGCTGATTCTCCTCGAGCCATCTTGATGTGA
Source organism: Chamaecyparis obtusa (assembly GCA_027943335.1). Classification (NCBI taxonomy): domain Eukaryota; kingdom Viridiplantae; phylum Streptophyta; class Pinopsida; order Cupressales; family Cupressaceae; genus Chamaecyparis; species Chamaecyparis obtusa. The sequence continues at coordinate 162,472 of BSBK01009580.1, read as the reverse complement.
AGGATCTGACATCTCAAGGCCAAGGCTCTGCTGGTATTATTAATCTCATAAAGATCTTTCAAGGTCTGAAACATCACATTTGTTGTAGACAAGTTGGAAATGATGGGGACAAGATGATCCTTCACAGAATCAATAAGAATTTTCTTTGCCATTATTCTGTTCTTTTTCCAAAGTGCTTTCTCAGCATCATCAGCAGGTTCTTCCGGATCAAAATTTATGTAAGCAAGAAGATCATTTTCCTCTAGAGCGATCAGGATCCTAAACTTCCAGGAAGAGAAGTTGGAAGAACCATCAAGTCTGTCCTCGACCTTTAAACCATTGACCATGATGGCACAGCAGGAAGAAGAAATGTAGAAGAGGATATCTTGACTTTCTGATTCCGGATCAAAATGCCTAAACCCGCTCTGATATCCTGTTGAAATCTGAACCAGAAAGATTAATGAAATAAGATACAAAGGACACAGTCCAATTACCCTAGGAAAAACCCTCTTGACAGAGGAAACAACCCAGCCCACAAAAAGCAGTACTCCTTTAATGATATGCAAATCGTGAAATACAAAGTATAATGACTTCTGTATGAATGATAAACAATAACACAAAATATCTCAGAGAGATAATCAACACGAGGAGATACAGTTCACGAGTTGAACATACATGAGTGAACAATAGATTCTTAGATAGAGAAAACACTCAGATATAAATATCACTATAATCACCCTTGAGTCTGGTAAAGACCATGAGGAAAGGCACATCCGGATCGGGAGCTAAATGCAAAGACGGCTCACACATGCGAGAGAGCTCGTGCAATGAGACTGTAGTGTCTTCAACTCCCGTGAGCACACACAGGATATACACAGCAATAACAATGAAGAATCAAATACAGTATTGACGCCCAAGGACTCACGTCTTTCTCACTTGCTCTTCATGTGTTCAACTTCGATATATGCAACAGAATGAATGAGGCTGTGTGTGAGAGCGAAGATAGACAGGAGTCTCTCGCCAAGTGAGGTGACGCTTCACCTTGCTTGGCATTACAGCCAGCAAGGTGGAGCGTCACCATTGTGACCGTTACCAAAGGAGGAAAGGGCCCGCGCTAAGAAACATCTGCCAGGAGTAAGGCGTGAAGCAACACACGGTGGATGCAATGAATCACACAATAGTTATGAGCCAGCGCAAAAACATAAATCAACTCAGAAGTTGTTGGTGGTTATAACTGAATCCAACCTCCAACGACGGTTGAAGTCTTAAATGTAGATGCGATAACATAAGAGCAACACAAATGCATATACACATAATATGAGTTAAGTCTCTGTCGCTGCTACCAGAATTCAACATCATGGAAATGAGTTTTCAGAACAAGAATAGTGATACAGTTTGCAGATGTAATGTAATGTATTGTTTTCAATTTCAAATTTGCTATATGTTCATAATAATAATATATGCTAAATGTTTAGATGTATAACAGAGAAGGCAAACTTTAAACATGAACAAGAAGATCATAAATAATATAACAATGACATTGAAAATGATAAACTTTTGACTCGAACAGTGATAAAGTTTACTATTAATCAGTATTGTATCAAAGTTTCAAACGGATTACATATTGGATTAAGCTTGATAAACAGCAAGCTGATATGCAAACAAAAAACTGAAACAAAAATCAGAAATCTTAATCAAGATCTGTAACTATGATTCTCTCCTCTAAGTACCCACTGAGTATTTGCTACTTGGGTACGTATACCCGGTACTTGGGTACATGTACCAATACCCAATACGCGTCCTAGGGGTATGGATACGAGTACCCATGCAACTATGAAGGTGGTCTATTGTCCCACATTCCTGGCTTCAAAAGCCCAAATCTTCGTGTGCAACAGATATATTTGGTATGGGCTCTATGCAACCGAGTCAATTTGTTCAATTGCATGGAACTTCTCAAAATGACTTTTCTTAATGAATTATCCTTTAAACATATTGTACCTCTTCTCTAGCATCCAACCATTTGCATCTTATATCTATCATGCAAATGTTTGTCCTTTTACTAACTTTTAGAAAACTTTTTTTGGGGTAGTTAATCTTTGAAATCTGGTTTTATGTTTTCATGCATTTCTTTGTTATTTCAAGTGCTTTTGTTCATGTGTTGGGTTTCTATGTTTGGTAGTGGATCTTAAGATGGAAGGATCAATAGTAGTTGTTGATTTTGTGAGGATCACTGCAAATGTAGTAGCACTCCTGATTGTATGTGTTTTTCAAAGGCAGCAATCTCTCTCTCTTATTTATATTGTGGATGAGACATGGATAGACATGTCCCTTCATGGGACATGTCTATTCATTAACACATACTTTTTTAATTAATATAATGACATATATATATATATAGTATTTCTATAGTCCTATTATATTAATTTCTCTAACAAAAATAAAACTTTAGATATATATAAATTTATGTCTCATATAATGAATTTATATATAAATTATATCTCATATATATAATAGTATTGTCTCATAGGTTTATCCGACTGAAGCTACCAAACATCAACACTCCCTCTAGGGAGGATAAACACATGGTTAGATATTACCTCAATGTAATATCAAGTTTATAGAGATATCATCTCATGATATTAGGAGTAATGGCCACAGAATATCAAGTCACATGATATTCACCATGTACTCAGAATACTGGCCTACCAACATGAAGTCTCATGATGTCCACCAAGTACTCAAAAGTTTATAAAAATATCATCTCATGATAGGCTTGCAGAATATCAAGTTGCATGATATTCACCAAGTGCTCAGAGTAATGGCCTACCAACATCAAGTCTCATGATGTCCACCAAGTACTCAACAAATGTCCATAGGTAATGTGCACTTACCATAAGAACATTCCTATCATCTATCATGATATGTTTTAGGCATCATAAGATGTCTATCACAATAGAAGATCATGGTCTGTTTAAGGAACTCAATCCACCATGCAAGATATTATCTATCATGATGTATTTCAGCCATCATAAGATGTCTATCATGATAGAAGATCATGGCCTGTTTAAGGAACTAAATCCACCATGCAAGATATCATCTAGCATGATTTGTTTCAGCCATCATAAGATGTCTATCATGATAGAAGATAAAGTTATTGTAAGATTGTCACCTTACAATAACTTTAACAAATACAAGTGATAGTCATTTGGAAGTCGTCACTTCCTCATGATGTACACAGGGGGAAGACCCATTAAAACATGATATCCACCATGCCTCGGCGCCAAGGGTGGAAACAAGGGATTTCACCTCAAACTTCTCTCACAGAGAAGAACTCATTGAGCAAATATCAATCTGTTGATCTTTTCATCCAAGATTGCATAAGATAACCTTGTTAGACTCCCTATGAATCTGATTTCAATCTTTTGAGCTCCTCGTCCAAAGTTACCTCAAAGGAGTCAGACTCCCTCTGAATTTAAAATCAATCTTCTTTTTCTTGCAAGAGCATCCCCGAAAAAGATCAAGGCAAATAGCTCTTATAGTACATATAGAAATACAAATAGATAAAGAAATACTCAAGGATAATAAATACTTATCTACGCATCAACATCCTAGACACAAGTTACTTCAATGAAGGTCCATATACATCAAATCAGAAAACATCTTCTTAGATTATTTGAAAGACATCTTCCCTTTGAATTATCTCCCCACTAAGTATGGTTCAAATGGGAATGCAACATTGGTTATTATTCTCCCCACAATGTAAAATTCAAACTCTTATATTGTTGAACAATGCTTATTTCTTCTTGTGAAATGACTTGATTGCTCCAAGAGAGGTGACAATATTAAAGCTTGTTGTCGGGATAATTGTATGTACGGGTTATTATGTTAGTAAAGTATTATGTTACTCTCGGTCGTTAGTGACCGAGAAGTTAGACAGTTACATCACGACGTTTCAGTCGTGGCCCTTCAAGTACTTTATATACCCTCTCGGAGGTTGGACATGGGAGATATTATTGTATGATCATCACGATGTAAATGTACTTGCTAGTCTGGAATGATTAATGAAAGTATTTATTATTCTATGATATATTATGTGTTCATTATATTTCCTGTACTATGTCTGTGCAATACTAAGTTTACCCCAGCAGGCAAACATCTGGCATCGTTGCCTAGACGTACTCGGGAAGAGAAGTGAGGAAAGGATTTATGCCCAATGTTTTAAATAAAGATAGAAATAAAAAGGCATGAGATGACGAAGGCGAGGCCGCACAGAAGGCTTTGATCTCCACGCAGCAACGTGAATGTCGGTATAGGCTGAGGCAACTTGCCAAGGACCAGCTTGCCGGAGGGTTGCCTGAAGGAACCTCGGAAGTGGTACGAAAGGTGCAGAGGCTGACGGGGAAGAGTTCACTTCGTCGGAGCATCGAAGAGTGTGGAGTAGGGAGGAACTACTCAAGGGAAGCACGATTGAGAAAGGTTTTACTTCAAGAAGAGCGAGACCCAGTTTGAAGATTTAACCCATACACCAGGTGCGGAGGACCGAGACCACGAAGGGAACCGTATGGTCGAAGGTGACGGTACTACCGGAAGGGGGCGGGCCAGTGACAGTACAGCCGAAGGCGCTACGAACGCACAGGCGAACCCTCTGTTGGAACCAAAGATTCCACATAGTACAGTCCCACCAATCACACAACTACTACAAAGGCAAGTGCCACCGGTGAACACTACACACAATACTCAAGGGAGGAGGTAGTGTCGGAGTATCGAATCCCCCGCAGAGGCAACAACCTACCATGGCGGAGAGTAAGCAGAAACTGCCCAAGTTCAACAGGCCAAGCGAAGGAGGATCCTATTTAGCATTGCTGGACCTATGAGACTATATGGGCTGCCAATGGAGTCACGGACCAGGATGAATGGATCCGACAATTCCCCACGACATTGAGGGGAAGGAGCCATCGACTGGTACTCGGATGTAGACAAATCGGCCTGACGACATGGAATGATGTGAAAAAGGTCTTCTAGACGGAATTTCAGTTGTTAAGGGACGACAATGAGATTCTGGCGGAGATTTACAATACAAAGCAAACGAAAAGCGAGTTTGTCCGTGCCTACGGGCGGTGACTAAAGGAACTCATTGGGAAAATGGAGTCAGCCCCGGCGGACGAACTCAAGAAAAGGTGGTTCGTGGAGGGACTAAAAACTTCCCTTCGGAGGAAAATGAAAATTGTCCCGCCCACGTCGTACAACAACACGTACAATCGAGCAATGGATCTGGAGAGCGAATATAAGACCTCCAGGAAGACTAAGTCTTCGGATGATGAATCGGAGGCAGAAAGCAGCGAGGGCGAATCAAGTAAGAAAGTGTTGGCCCTACAAAAAGATCTGGAGAGGATGATGAAAGAACTGAAGGCCGCCAAGGGAGGCTCGAGCAAAGCAGAGGAAGACACCGTGTGGTGCACAGACTACAAAGAAGCAGGCCACACGAAAGGTTCTTGTCCCAAGAAAGCCTTTTGCGACATCTACCAGATTGTGGGACATTCCACCAAAGAATGTCCCTACAACCTAAGGGCGAGAAATCAACAAGTGCTCTTCACCCAGGAGCAACCCTCCACGTCCGAGACCGACGGTCAACAAAATGCTGCATCATCCGGCGGGTACAAAAACAACCGATGGGGAGGTCGAGGCAATGATGAGAACAAGCCGCGGGTCCAGTATGACGCGAAGGGGAGGCCCATGATACAGTGCAAAAGTTGTAACCAATGGGGACATTATGCCCGTGACTATCACAACGAGGCTACCGCTCCACTAAAACTGTGTCGGTGGTGCGGACTGGGGGACCACGAGGATGCTAACTGTCCGAAGCCCGCCTGCAACATCCTGGACATGGAACAAGGAGGCACTGAGAGGGTCCTAACAATCACACACGGGCAAACGAAGAAGGCCACATATCCTCACCCTCCGATGGAGAAACAAAGGATGCTTGAGGTGAAGGCCGAGATTGCGAAGGGTATGGAGGACCGAAGGGACTCCACAAACGCCGGCATTTCTACTCAAGCAATGGCCGAACAAAATATTTTAAGGCAGATGATGCAACTGGAGATACCCATAAAGGTCAAGGACCTATTGGAAACTATGCCGCATCTGAAAACGGCCCTATTCCTAGGCCAAAACATTCCAACAAGCACAATTGAACGGACAGAGGTTCCCGGCGGCTCCGCAGCCGACCCCATGATGTTATCAATAAATAATGGACGGAACCCCGCAGTGGTGGAGATGGGTATCTTGGGTACCATCCTCACAAACACAATCGTAGATGGTGGATCTGAGGTGAACGTTCTACTGGAGGAAACTTGGAAAAGCCTCAGGAAGCCAACACTGTGGCCACCGACCTTCAACCTACTTGGGGCCGACCAGCACGGCAACAAGCCCCTTGGAACTCTGATGGCACAACAGGTAACCATCGGGACCCAACCATTCATCCTCGACTTCGTAGTAATTCCCCTGAAGCAGAAGGGGTATGACGCCAACCTAGGGAGGGGGTGGCTGGTGACTGCCAGAGCCAACCATAACTAGAAAAAGAACATCCTGTCATTTGAAAAAGGGGGAAGGAAGTTTGTAATAGACCTCACAATGCAGATGGTCGGAGAAGAAATGGCATCCTCCTCGGATTCAGACTTAGACAATGGAATAGACGGAGGGGAAGAAACCATGGAGCCCAATGCCGAAAGGATACTGAAAGTGGAGGATGATACAGATTCGATGGACAGTCTATTCCACTGGCAGATGGGCGATTACGAATTATTTCCGCTGTCCTGCAACATACTGAAGACTGAGGAAGCCCAGAGTGAGTTCCCTCCGGAATATACAACATACCGAGAAGGGGAAGTCCGGATGAAAGAGAGCCCAGCACATGAGTTTCGGAAGGAGGAACCCATCTGGTACAAAGAAGAAAAGTTGAAAAAAATAAACCTTGAGGATGAGAGAAATCCGAAAACCATCGCCACGGGAGACGACTGGAATCCTGTGTGGAAGACTGTAGCCTTCAAACTCTTGATTCTCCTTATTATGTACGGGAAGGAGAACGTGGTCCCTATAGAATTTATGGTTCCAAGCTTTTGGATCGCCATTGAAAATAGACTTGGCGACAGGGAGAGGGAACGACTGCACACTCTGTGGACTCTCGACGAACGGATACATGACGCCAGCAATGTGACCAAATTGAAACCTTCCCCAGAGAGGATGGACCCGAGAGGAGGGACAGAACTAAGAGGATGGAAAAAGACTCGAGCGGTCAAGCAGGCGACCCGAGAGCAGCCCGTACGGGCGACTTGAGAAGCCTCCAGACAGGAAATTGAAAAATACCCGTACGGCTATGCATGACCGTACGGCCAAGTATAAAAAACATTTAAAAAATTTAAAATTTAAAATTTAAAAATTTATTTTTTTAAAAAAAGAGAGAAAAGAAAAGGCACCGTATGGTCGTACGGCAAAAGGCATGCGAAAAATGTATAAGTGGAATGCCATACGGCAGCCACAGCATACAAACACCGTACGGCAGCACAGCACTCAGAGTACCGTACGGCACCGTACGTTGTCCAGCAACATTGCCACAGCACCGTACGGCATTTAGAAGTACTGCGACATTCGTACGTTACCATACGGCAGTATATCTATCGCAACACGTCCATACGGTGGAAGAGGAGGCAGATGGAAATATATATAAGGCCGTACTAAGTGGAATAACAACTTCAGGGAAAGAGAAGAAGAAGAACAATAGAGGAGAGTTCATATGGCAGGGAAAATTGACGAGAAAGATTGGCAACAGCGAGAGGAAAAGTTCTATAAAAAAAAAAACGACGACAAATCAAAACAGTTCACAGTGAAGAATGAATGGTACCAAAGGGAAGGACATAACGAGGTGGTGAGGAAAACATAAGCGTTTTGCAAAGAAGAGTATGGGATCAGAAGAAAATCACAAAATGGTGTGTTCCATAGACTTCTGTGTGGGTTTGAAAGTGCTAATTTGGTCTTGGCGGCGGGGGCGCTGCCCCTCGACCCCGCCCTGTACCGCGAGGAGCGCGCCTGGGGCTCTGCCCCAGGACCGGTAGGGGCGCTGCCCCTCGACCCCACTAGGGGCATTGCCCCCTAAACCCCCAGTCGGTTCAATTATCAGCCTTTGGAGAGTGTGACCAGTTGATGAGACCCGGAGCTGCTACAGGCATGGAGTGTCTGCATGTCGAAGGTGAAGAGAGCACTGGAGCAAGTCTTTCAAGAGGGGTACTACGCTTTGAGGCACTTGGAGTAGGTGTTGGCTGGACGTGAGGCTGTCTTGGTGGATGCATAGAGAGCTCGGGAGCAACTGACCACCCGGTTGGAGGCAGTAGAGCAACACTTTGCTCAACGTACCCAGGAGTTGGAAGCGGAAAAGGCAACACAGGTGGCTATCGAGGTTAGATTGACTCGGAAGACAGTATTGTTTGAACAAGAGTTAGCAGAGGCTACAGCTAAAAAGTATATTTTGGAGATAAGTTTGGTGCAGGCACGAGAGGAATGTGATGTGACGGAAAAGACCTACTGGAAGCAACATTGATGGGGAGGGCGGCACTTCATCTTTTCAAGGACGCCCCTCTGCCCCTTCTCAATGATTTTCTTCTTCTATGGGTGTATTTCATCTCCCTTTTGTTGTAAGTCGTCGAAGATGACTTGTTTTTTTGGGGGGGGATGATGTTGTCGGGATAATTGTATGTACGGGTTATTATGTTAGTAAAGTATTATGTTACTCTCGGTCGTTAGTGACCGAGAGGTTAGACATTTATGTCACGACGTTTCGGTCATGGCCCTTCGGGTACTTTATATACCCTCTCGGAGGTTGGACACGAGAGATATTATTGTATGATCATCACGATGTAAATGTACTTGCCAGTCTGGAATGATTAATGAAAGTATTTATTATTCTATGATATATTTTGTGTTCATTATATTTCCTGTACTATGTCTGTGCAATACTAAGTTTACCCCAGCGGGCAAACAAAGCTTGCTTTCTAGAAAGAGACACCCTTCTTTGAACACGTGCTTCTTTGTTAATGCTTGACCACGATCATAACAAATTAATGTCTCTTTAATGAAAGCTGCTACAAGGTCTAACTAATCATTATGGAAATCATTGTGTATACTTTGCAAATTCATCATCCTCAACCTCTTACTAAACAACGCCTTTTTTTTCTTTAATCGAGTCACTTTATTCAAATATCAATGCATAAATTATGTCTTTAATGAATCACCACGTTTAGGAATGACATAGTTTCCAATATATAATCACTGATCACTTGACCTTATTCTTTGCGCTTGGTGTGGACAAAAGTCTGCAACACAACTTCACTCACTGGATTTCACATAGACCCGTACACAGTCGGTCATAATTTTTTAACCGGACACTTTCTCGCCAATCTCTCCATTGAGATTCTTCGAAATTTGTTTATCACCAACATATCCAAAATGCAGCAAAATCCAATAGTGTATTTGTGAGATATGGTCCCCATACTGAGACTGTATTTTCTAAGACAGTCACACATTCACCATCAACAAACTACTCTCTTACATTTGCAACCTGGCTTTGATACCATGTTGATTTTGTGAGGATCACTGCAAATGTAATAGCACTCCTGATTGTATGTGTTTTTCAAAGGCAGCAATCTCTCTCTTATTTATATTGTGGATGAGACATGTCCCTTCATGGAACATGTCTATTCATTAACACATACTCTTTTAATTAATATAATGACATATATATATATATAGTATTTCTTTAGTCTTATTATATTAATTTCTCTAACACAATAATACTTTAGCTATATATAAATTATATCTCATATAGATATAGATATAGATATAGATATATATATATATATATATAGTATTGTCTCATAGGTTTATCCGACTGAAGCTACCAAACATCAACAATAATCTTATGCAATAAAAAGGATGGTATGTTTA
>BSBK01009580.1:0-147500 GCA_027943335.1 Chamaecyparis obtusa | reverse complement strand
CAATACCTGCAACCCCAGGGTTGCCTCTAGAGGCCCCATCAAAATTTAGCTTGACCCAACCTTCCTCCGGTGGGATCCAGGTGCAATTAGACCTATCTGATTTCAATTTGTTACCTCCTCTACCAAAAAGTTTTGGTACGATCAATGAGGGCCATTTTAGTCTGATCTTGTTGTCCCAAGTTCTGAAAGAGTCTTCGTAGCACGTAGTGTCTTGCAGTTTGCTATTGATCTTTTCCGATATTGAAGCTTCGATTTTATTAGTGATGCTATTCCAATCTAATTTCTAGTTTGTAAAGATTCTTCTGTTACGTTCCTTCTAGACTTCCCAAACTAGGATGGAGGGGGATATAATCCAGATGTCCTTATATAGGTTGTCTTTGTATAGAGCTGGCCAGGCTTTGAGGTGGCCCAACAGATCCGTAGGAAGAGCAGACTTCCAATCAAGGGACTGTTGCAGCCAATTCCAGCACTTCTGGGTGAAGGGGAAGTTTAACAGGAGATGATTCACATCCTCTTCCTGGTTCTCACATAAGGGACACCTAGAAGGCCCCTCGAAGCCTAGTTTACGAATCCTATCAACGGTTAAGATTATGTCCTGCAAAGCTGCCCAAAGAAACATTCCAGCCTTGGGCAGGCAGGCTTTGTTCCAACAGAGATTAAGGGGAATGTCTAAATGATCCATATGATTCTCACGAATTATGGTTTTATATCCATCCTTAACTGAGTACTCCCCATTATTGGATCTAGCCCATATAAGGGAATCCGAATGATTTTTGATAGTGATGCTTCTATCCTTTATAATATTGAATAATTTTTGACTTTGTAGATCTGAAGGAAAACCTCTTGAGTTTAATACATCATCTTCATTTATTTTAATATAGTCTTTAAGGTAAATCCCAAATCTATCTTTACAAGTTTCTATGAAATTGGGCGAGAAACCTTCCTTGAGTAGTGAGGGGAAACCTGCCCAGGAGTCCTCCCAAAACAAAGCTCGGTCCCCAAGACCCACATCCCAAGTGAGGTACTTACTGATTATGCCAATAGAGTCCTTAATGAAATTCCAGACACGCGATCCTTTAACATGGGATTGAGCCCTAAAGATATTAATGGGATCGGTTTGTGGAATATACTTGCGAAGCAAAATAGAAGCTCATTTAGTGTTAGGCTCCTCGAAGAGTCACCAAACTAGCTTGGCACCTAGGGCACGGTTTTGCCACAGTAGATTCTTAATCCCTAGCCCACCCATAGAAATAGGTTTACAAAGGTTATCCCACTTAATTAAGGCAAGTTTCTTTTCCTCGAATGAGCCTTGCCAATAAAATTCTCTCAACATCCTATCTAAGTCGTGCTTGATAGTAGTAGGTAGCAGGAGAATAGACATTTGATAAGTTGGTATGGCAGATAAAACTGATTTAATCATTATGGATCTTCCTGGCTTAGTGAGCCACTTACCTTTCCAAGAAGTCTTCTTATCTTGGACCTTTGCTAGTACTTGTTTCCAAAGTTTGGAAGATTGTAGACCTTTATTTAACTCGATACCAAGATATTTACAAGGGAAACTACCTGGTTTAAAACCAAAGATATCACAAATTTTCTTTTCCAAATTAGGTGAGGTATTAATATAGAAGATCTCTAATTTTTTAGAGTTGACTTGTTGACTAGAGGAATTCATATAAAGGCTAAGGACATCTTTGAAGGCCTTCGCCTCTTGACAGTTGGCGAATCCAGGGAGGATTGTATCATCCGCAAATTATTGGTGCGTAATGTACGGAATGTTATCTGCAACTTTTAAACCTGTAATCTTACCTTCTGATTGTTTCCTTGTGATAGTTCTCCCCAGGGCTTCTGCCATGATAACATATAGAAAGGGCGACAGCAGGTCACCTTTTCTGATGCCTTGCGATATACCAAAAAAACCTTCTGGAGTACCATTAACAAGGACTGAGATCTTAGGGGTAGAGATACATTTGAAGATGAGATTGATCCATTGCTTGGAAAAGCCAAAGGCTTCCAAGCATTTGCAAAGAAATCTCCAGTCCACCTTGTCATATGCCTTTTGAATATCAATTTTAATAAACATACTTGGTTCCTTGGTCGCTTGTGTGGTATGGACTAATTCTTGGGCGATGACAATGCCATCTAGGATCGATCTATTGGCTATGAAACCTGTTTGCTCTTCTGAGATTAAAATCGGCAGAAGAGTTTTAAGTCTATTCGCCAGACACTTAGATAATATCTTGTAAATAGTGTTGCAAAGTGATATAGGTCGAAAATCTCCTGGTTCGATGCAATCATTTTTCTTGGGAATAAGAGTGAAGAAGGTATTGTTGATTTCCAATAAGATAGTACCCGAGTTCCTGGTTGCCTCCACCGCTTGCCAGATGTTCTTTCCCATAAAGTGCCAACATTTTTGGAAGAAACCCGCTTGGAAACCATCAAGCCCCGAGGCTTTGTCCAGCTGCATTTGGAATAATGCAGTCTTGACTTCTTCCAAGGTGAATCTGCTATTCATCATGATGTTATCCTTATCCGTGATCAATTTGGGTATGGCCTCTAACATTTCATTTTGTGCTTGAAGATTAGCCGCTTCCAAATTATTAAGAAAAGAGTTATAAAATTTGGTGATATGAGCTGCGATATCTTTGGGATTTTCCAAGAGTTGCCCCCTATCATCTTTAATCTTGGAAATCTTGTTAATATTCCTCTTTAGGTTGGTTGATTTATGGAAGAATTTGGTGTTACTGTCCCCTTCTTTAAGCCAGGTTTCCCTGGATTTCTGTTTCCAATAAATTTCCTCTTTCAATAAAATTGAATTATATTTAGCCATGAGTTCCTTTTCTTTTAGATAGCTTGCTTCGTTCATGCCTTGGGCTATGACTATGTTATTAAGATTCTCTAATTCTTGTTCGGTCTGAATTTTTTCTTCAAAGATGTTATTAAATTTGTTTTTGTTCCATTCCAAGACTTTATTTTTAATAATTTTGAGTTTATTAACTAGACTATACATCTTAGAACCCTCAACTATTGTTTGGTTCCACCATTGCTCCAAAAGGTTGATAAGTTCTTGGTCCTGGAACCACATAAATTCAAATTTAAACAGGTTCCTATTAGGTTTACAATCCTCAGTAATGGTCAATCTAATGGGGAAATGATCCAATCCAGCATCTGGAAGAATCTCTGCGGTTAAGAGTTGGTCAAAACTATCCATTTCTCCAAAAAACAAAAATCTGTCTAATTTTTTCACGATATGACTAAAGCCTGATCTTCTGTTATTCCAAGTGAAAGACCCATTGATGGTTTCAATATTAATTAGATTGTTATCCGTAACCCATTGACTGAAATCTTTTTGAGATTGTGAAATGTACTTGGACCCACCAAATTTTTCATTGATGTTCAAAATAGCATTAAAATCTCCACCTAGGATATTTTAATAGTTTTTATATTATAATGTATAATAAAATTTTAAAAATTCATATTTTTTTCTATTTAATAATAGATTATGGAGTGTGATCTTGAATGTTGATGCAAAAAATTATCTACACAATTAAATTAAATTAAATTGAGAAACAAGAAAATAGTAAATAAAAAGTTATATATTCAAAAGTAGGCATCTAAAAGTTAGTTAGTAGGGTTAGGTACAGACCTAAATAGTTAAAATGCAAAATTTAAAATTTTAGGCAAAAAGTCAATAGACTTAGTGATAGAAGTTGAATGGTTCTAAATGTGTCAAATCTTGTTGCATGTAAGACATGATAATATAAGAGATCAACTAGGTTTTAAATGAGTCAAGTTTTGGTGAGTGGAAGGTTCAGATATTATAAGGAATGAGGTTCAAATCATGCCTTATATGCATTTGGTCTAAAGGTTCTTCCTCCCATATTAGTCACCTAAAAGCTTTTGTGATACAAAAACCATCATAAAAAAATTGATATAAATTTTTTGATTACTTGTGCAACTTATGAATTTGAATTTAGGTTAATAGCAAATTTAAGGATTAAATTTAAAACTAAACTTTAAGAGTGAAAGCAAGTATAAATAAAGTTCAAATTATGTACTAATTTTCATTAGAAATGATATCATTTATACACTTGTCATTGTATGAGAAATGAATAGATAAAAAAATGTGAAATAATATATAATTAACACTTATTAAGTATATCAATTTTATCTTTTATTTTGTATTTCACAATATTAATAAATATGTAATGAATATAAATCTATTGTTTATAAAAAGAAAGATTTATCTACTTTTAAGAAAAAATAATTTATTTTTGAAGATAAAAGACTTAATTCTATGAATCCACAAATCTTTAAATTCAAGTAATGGTTTGAACACATAAATCATAAAAATCTTTACTAAAGACATGGCAACACATTTTTAGATAATCACATGTTGATAATCTTTATAATATTATCCAAAAAAGAAAGCAACTATACATGAATAAAATTTACTAAACATATTTTTTTATTAATCTCAACCATTTTCACATTCAAATAATTTCTTAATCTATCAATTTAAAACATTGTAAAAGATGAGCATATGTATATATACACACATATCTCAAACAAGAATTTCTTTATAAAATTAAATATATTTTAAAATTAGATAATAAGTATTTATTTATATAAATAATTTATTTTTAAAATTAAATTAGTTTTTAAAATTAGATTGTAGAAGATAGAAATTAACCAAGAAATCAAATATAAGAATAGATTTTTCTAAAATTTCATATTTTATATTGAAAAGGGTTCCATAATTTTTTTAAAGAATATGTACATTCCAAAAAAAAATTAGAAGACAATAAAACAACACCCTAAATAAAATACAAATTTAAATATTACCTTTTTAATATTGTTTTAACAAGGGGAAACATATTAAATGTTAAAAACAGTAACTAAAGATGAAATGTATTAAAGATGAAAAATATTTATCGGTTGCCCAAAAAAGCAACAAAAATCAGTGCTTGGAAAGAAGAAAAAAATAAAATATTGAATCGCATCGATTTTTAAAATCAAGATGTTTCGAATGATTCTTACATTTATACCTTTTCCATCAACAACGTGACCTCCAAGAAAATTGACTTGACCGAAGTATGGGTGGGCATGTATGCATGGGACAACATTGGCTATGGATCGGGTGCAAATTTTTAGCCAGATAACTAGTGTTGTTCAATACATGCAATAGTACTAAAGCAATTATAGGCTTAGAGTTGTGTGTCAGATCACTCAATACTTGTCAATGGACTATTGAAAAATAAGACATAAAAAGCCCAATTAATAATCATAAAGATTTTTTACACCTTCACGTAAAGTTATGTTATATATATCAAACACACAAGTTTGACTTGATCAATCAACACCTTTGCATATCACTAACACATTTTGTTGTGCCCATTATTAAGCCACGTTTACAAAAAAATTGGTGTCTACATAAAACAAAATTAATAAAAACATGATAAGTCATATAAGACTTGCCACCCTAGTCATAAACCAACATTAAAAGACTATACTACCATGTGCGGCCCAAAACAAAATGACAACTAGTAATGAAATACACTAGTAAGACCACATGTGCCTCCTGACACATGACCAAAATCACACGTTATTGTACCCTCATGTCTCCTCTTTCTAGCTAGAGCGGTCAGTCACTTCATCTCACATCCATCTGCATCCACCACAAAAAACAATTGTAAGGATACCAATTTCCATTGAAGGAAAATCAAATCAGAAGTAAATGGTGAATTCGAATTAACTCTACAAATTCAATGGACATTCAAAATTCAAATGACAAAGAGTATAGTCATTAAAAATGCCATACCATCATTAAATACTTCACACATACAAATAGACATGAATTCATCTCATTTTAGCCAGGAAGAAGACACAACAACCATCGAAGAGGATGGAGAATACACATCAATTCTAGGCATTTAAACCCTTTCTTACTAATTTAAGGTCTTAACTAATATTCTTTCTTTTATTTACATGATGTTTGTATCCTAGTTAGATTTCTAAACCCTTTATTTTCCTTTCATTTTGTCTTACAGTCACACATAATCAACGGTTTTGCATTTTTTCTTGTTTATATGTAATTACTCCATTAGATTTGTTTATCTACACTTTTATGTAAGCCCTTACTATTATATAACCTCATACTTTTGTCACTGTCTTAAAACACTATTGTATCAAATCTTGTTTGGAATAGTCAATTTTTTTGGTAAAAAATATCCACCTAGATCAAACATAGAAGGGGCACTTAAAGATGTTAAGGAAAATAACATGTCAATAAGGGTTGCATCAAATAAATGGCACATCCCAACAACCACACTCTCCAAATGGTTGGGTGGTCTCATAACCACCTCCAAAAAAGGTTCCTCAATAATACTCAACATTGAAGAAGAAGATAAGATTGTTAAATGGTGCCAAGAGATAGAAGTAGTTGGTCATAGGGCTAGAGATTTTTTACTTCAAGGCAATGGTCACTCAAATTTGTGAGACTAGACCCACCCCTTTCAAGGATGGATTTTTTAGAGAGTCTTGGTGGTTAGGTTTTAAGGTCTAATATCCAAAAGTGACATTGTAGATAGCTGGAAGTCTCAAAAAATATGGGGCATTGAACCTCAGACCAGCAGTTGTCTCTGCTTTCTAGGAGACATTGTTGAAAGCATAAGATACAAATCAATATGGTCCTTAATCACATATGGAATTAGGATGAAACTAATGTGTAGATGGGTAGAAATGGGGTTGAGGGTATTGGCTA
The DNA here is from genome assembly GCA_027943335.1 of Chamaecyparis obtusa. Classification (NCBI taxonomy): domain Eukaryota; kingdom Viridiplantae; phylum Streptophyta; class Pinopsida; order Cupressales; family Cupressaceae; genus Chamaecyparis; species Chamaecyparis obtusa. The sequence goes on along the minus strand of BSBK01009580.1, from coordinate 140,740 downwards.
GAAGAGGAAGTAGGAGTGCATCTCTTAAATAATTCCCAAGAGTTGAGAATGGATTAGCATTCTATGTTGTGTTGATGCTTCTGGACAAATCATTCCAAACTTCTACTTGTTTAAGTACAAGAATCACAAACACAATTACATCTCCAAATGCAAATTGAGTGCTTGCATGGCATTCTAAGGAACTCTTCATGAATAAGTTGCACCACTTTGTGTATTCTATTCTAGGGGTGTTTCACTCACCATGCACATGTTAATTTTTTATGGCTATGGAATCCATTTTGTAATCATAACTATCTAGGAGACTAGGATGCTATGTATTGATCTCCTAACATTGTGAGCTTACATCTCTCTGATGCAAGGTAGAATAGGATGAGGGGCCAATGGCACACCCAAATCACTAACCTCCTTGCATAAACATCACACAAAAGCAATAACAAAATCAAGGAGAGAGAATGCAGTGACATAATATATTATTCATCAATAACCTCATACATGTCAGGTTGTAAGGCCTTCCTGATTACGGCCAAATACAATCAGAATTCTATTACAATAGTCCTCATACATGTGAGGATTCAACTTTCAGAACCTAACTCCTTTCTCTAAAAACCGATCTCTACAACTACAAAATATTTCTTTATTTATACAAGAGGCTACTGAAACAAGTCGGCCTTCAAATTCACCATTGGAGAAGGAAATAACTAGATCTAGGCCCACATGCTTCCCAATGATTGATGTAACCATTAACTTCATGACCAATAATAAATGCACAAGTTGGCCTCAATAGAAATCTAAAATAAGCCACTCAGTGAGCAAGATTACCGAGCAATAGGAAATTAGCTCGGTGAACCAACCGAGCCAACTTGGAGAATGAAGAAACTGAGTAGCAACTAAGCTCTGTCTATGGAAATAGGAAAACATCACTAAGAGCCCAAAAGCAGCTATCGAGCACAACTAACAACTCTAACTTGTATTTTTTTGTGATACAGGATTGCCAAGAACTCGAGATGCTCTTGCATCAGACACCTAGGGTTTTTTTGAGATGATTCTCTAAATCATGTAGTAGGTACAACCTGAGCTAAATCTAACTTAGATTGTGTAATCCACGAACTGTCTTCAATTGGTCTATTCTTCCACTTTACAAAATATTCCATGTACTCTTTTCCTCTTGTACTTCTACCAACTCTTTGTTCTAAAACCTGCTTAACTTCTTCTATCTTCTTCTTAGGATAATCCTTTGGTACTGTCATTTCTTCATCAGATTCATGATACTCATACAAGTCTGCAAGGTTGAATATAGGTGATACATTCATGTCATCAAGTAACTCAATCTCATAAGCATTTCCACTGTCAAACTTCCTCAATATCTTGCAGGGACCAAATTTCTTCATTTTCAATTTTCCATAAGTTCCAGCAGGAAATCTACCTTTCTTCAAATGAACCATTACTTCATCCCCAAATGCAAAAGTCTTATGTCTTCTTGATCTATCTACTTTGTCCTTGTACTTCTTATTACTATGTTCCAACCTATGCTTCACTTCCTCATGCAATTTCTTCATGAAATCAGCGAATTCTTCTCCCTCAACACTTCTCTTTTTTTCACCAATAATTCAAATCTTATATACCTCTCATTTGTATGCCATTAACAATCTCAAAAGGTGTTTTCTCGGTACTCCTATTCACTGAATTATTGTATGCAAATTCTTCTTGTGCCAACATAGAATCCCAATTACTCAGTTTATCTCCAACTAAGCATCTCAACATATTACCCAAACTTCTATTTACAACCTCTGTCTGTCCATCAATCTAAGGGTAAAATGTAGAACTATGTCTCAACTTAGTACCCAACTTTTTCCATACAGTCTTCCAAAAGTATCCAACAAACTTACTGTCTCAGTCAGAGATGATAATCCTTGGTAACCCATGCAATCTAACAATTTCCTTAAAGAAAAGATCTGCTATATACATGACATTTGCTATTTTTCTATAGGGTATGAAATGTGGCATCTTATAAAATCTATCCACAACAACAAATATAGAATCATTACCTCTTGTTTTCCCCGGTAAGCCAAAAATAAAATCCATACTGATATCAATCCAAGGTTTCTCAAGTATAGAAATCGATGTATACAATCAAGTATTCTGACTTACTCCCTTTGCAACATGACAAACTCCACAACTTTTCACAAATTTCTAAAAATCCTTATACAACTGTAGCCAAAAGTATTTCTCCTTGAGAAAATTCAATATTTTGTCAATGCCAAAATGTCCATCCAAGCCACTACTATGTTTTTCCTTTATCAAATTATTTCTCATTGATCCTCTCGGTGTAAAAAATTGAATACATTTAAACAACATACCTTCTTGAATGAAATAGTATTCTCATTTAGCACTCACCTGATCTTGAATAGGTGGTCTGCACTTTCTCCATGGCTCAAAAAAATAAGGGTCAATTTCATACAAATATTTCATGTCATCAAAACCAACAAATTCAATTCTCATTTCAGTAATCAAAGATCTTCTACTCAATGCATCAACAACTCGGTTAGTGAGTCCACTCTTATGTTTTATCACAAATGTATAACTCTGCAAATATTCAACCCGTTTCATATGTCTATGATTCAACTTATTCTAACTACCCAAATATTGTAAAACCTTATGATCAGTATACAACACAAATTCACTCAGTATCAAATAATGTCTCCATTTCTTTAGGGCTTAAACAATGGCATAGAACTCTTGATCATACACAGAATATTTCCTTTTCGCATCATTCAATTTCTCACTAAAGAAAGAAACAACTTTACCTTCTTGACTCAACACAGCTCCTATTGCACTACTACTTGCATCAGATTCAACCTGAAATAGCTTATTGAAATCAGGTAAAGCTAACACAGGCAATTCAAGAACCTTTTGCTTGAAAGTCTCAAAAATTTTGTCATCTCCATGTGTCCATTTGAATTCTCTTCTATCTCCTCTCATAGTCTCAGTCATAGCATTACAAATTGAACTGAAATTTCTGATGAACTTTTGATAAAAACTTGCTAAACCATGAAATGATCTTATCTCACTAGCATTTTTAGGTGTAAGCCAATTCAAAATAGCTTCAACCTTCTCATGATCCATTTTCAAACCATCAACTAAAATCACAAATCCCAAATACACAATCTCTTATTTCATGAAGGAACACTTTTTCAAATTAATCAACAACTTTCCTTCTTTCAATCTTTGCAATACCTGTTCAATGTGCAATAAATGATCTTCTCTAGTCTTAATGAATATCAAAATGTCATCTAGGTATACAATCACAAATTTACCCAAGAATTTCTTCAAAACCTTATTCATCAATCTCATAAAAGTACTCAGTGCATTAGTTAAACCAAAAGGCATAACCAACCACTCATACAAACCTTCTCTTATCTTGAAATCAGTCTTCCATTCATCACCTTCTCTAATTCTGATGTGATGATATCTACTTTTCAAATCAATTTTGGTAAAATACTTTGCTCCACTCAGGCTATCCATTATGTCATCCATTCTTGGTATAGGAAACTGATATTTCACTATTATCTTATTGATTTCTCTAGAATCAGTACACATTCGCCACTCTCCATTCTTCTTAGATGCCAATATAGCTGGTACTGCACATGGACTCAAACTTTCTCGGGTCAAACTTTTCTGCAACAATTCTTGGATTTGTTAGTTAAGTTCCCAATTCTTGGTAGGTGTTAACTGATATGGTGCCTTGTTCGATAAGCTAGCTCTAGGAATCAAATCCATACAATGATCAATGCTTCTTTTTGGTGGTAAACCATTAGGTACATTATTAGTTTTGATCTCTTTGTACTCGGTGAGTATCTTATCAATCTCTTCAGGGATACTATCCATAGTTTTCTCACTTGGTTTGCTAGGAATCACAACAAAATATACATCATTCTTCCTTAAATCCTTAACAAACTTTCTTCCTTCCATCAAACAAACTTTCATAGATGTACAAACATTACTAGTAGATTCTTCAATTAGAGGTAACAAGATTTGTCTTCTCCCATCAGCCCAAATGGTGCATTTATGCATTCTTCCATCATATATAGCATGTTTATCATATTGACAAGGTCTACCTGACAAAATATGACAATAATCCATAGGCATGATTTCACATAACACCTTATCATAGTATTTTCCAATTTTCAAATTCACAGAACATTGTTCACTTACCAATAGTGTATGTTCATCCTTGATCCATGAAATTTGATAAGGCTTCGGGTGTTTCAACCTCTCCAACTGCATATTTGTAACTATTTCCTCATATTCCAGATTCTTTGAGCTTCCACTGTCAATGATTACCTTTCACACTTTATCAACAACTTTGCATCTAGTCTTGAACAAACTTTTCCTTACCAGATCTTCCTTATTACTTTCACTCCATAGTTCTCTTTTGACCATCAAGTCCTTTTCTTTCTCTGGTTCATTCGATGAGTCTTCTTGCACCAAATAATTTCTATTGTTATCGACCTTATTACTTGCACGTGTACACTCAAATGATTTGTGTCCTTCTTCTCCATAATTATAACAAGTTCCTCAGAATCCACCTTCGCTATAGCCACCTCAGTAGTTACTGCTTCTTCCTCTAGAAGACCTTTCACCTTTCCACTTGGTCTTGCCTTTATCCTGATTTGTTTTTACTTGATCAGATATATTGTGCTCACTATAAGATCTACCTCTTCCTCTAGGGAATCTACCACTTCTTCCTCTTTGTCTTTTCTCAAGTCTTTTGTTCAATTTTTCCTTATCTTTTAGGGAGAACTAATAAGCTTCTTCAATACTTTCCAACTTGACCAAAATGATTTCCTCTTGAATAGAAACTCTTAACCCATTTAGATATCTAGCAATTATTTCCACCTCATCCTCAACATATCCAGATATGATGTCTAGTCTATAGAATTCCTCAATATAGTCTTTTACCGAGCTATCTTTCTACCTCAAACTTTTCATTCTCCTAACTAGGTTAATATGATAATCACAAGGTAAGAACTTGCCTTTCAATTTATTCACCATCTTATTCCATAACTTGATTTTGTCTATGCCTTTCCTTTTTCTATCCAATTATAGATGCTCCCACCATAAGGATGCATGACTCTTCAACTTTGTGCTTGCAATTTTTACCTTCTTTTCCTCAAGGACATTTTCATATTCGAAATGCTTCTCCATCTTGGTTATCCAATCCATCAACTCATACAAATCCAACCTTCCACTGTATTCAAGAATATTGAAGTGTGGTGTAGACTTCAAGTTTTTTAATGCCTTCAAAAGTCTTTCTTCACCTTGATCCATCATAGGTGTAGGTTCTGCTTCACCACGTTTATCTTCAGCTTCTTCATCACTAACATCCTCAAGATGTCTTCCTCAGTGTTGGGTTGTCTCAACAGCTTCTAACCGAGAAATAATTTTCCTAAGCATGTCTTCCAATCCTGTATCTGCATCTCGCCTCCCATAAACCATCTTGAAACCCTCTATAATTGAAGGTCATATCGCAATCTGCCATCCCACAAAAAATATCACTAGGTTTTGCAAGAAGGAACGCTTGACCTAAATTCACAAATTTAGATCCATATCTAACCTCACTCTGATACCACCTGATGTAAGGTAGAATAGGATGAGGGGCCAATGGCACACCCAAATCACTAACCTCCTTGCGAAAACATCACACCGATGCAATAACACAAGAAGGGAGAGAGAGAATGTAGTGAATTGATATATTATTCATTAATAACCTCATACATGTCGAGATGTAAGGCCTTCCCAGTTACAACCAAATACAATTAGAATTCTATTATAGTAGTCCTCATACATGCAAGGATTCAACTTTCAGACCCTAACTCCTTTCTCTAAAAATTGATCTCTACAACTAAAACATATTTATTTATTTATACAAGAGGCTACCGAAACAAGTCGATCTTCAGATCCACCATTGGAGAAGGGAATGACCAGATCTAGGCCCACACGCTTCCCAATGATCAATGTAACCATTAACTTCATGACCAATAATAAATGCACAAGTCAGCCTCAACAAAAATCCAAAATAAACCATGAAAGCCCGAAAAAATAAGAAAGAACGGATCAAGACCAAAATATGGGTTTTGGTAACAGGCTCCCATAACCTTAAACAAAAGTTGCACACATAAACTAGCAAACAACCCCACACCAAAAAATGGACCAAATAAAACTCCAGCCCAAGCACTCACAACTAGGAACCATTAAGATTTACCTAGTTTAGCATTGCCCTTGTTGGAATGAGGATTCATATCAAAAGAAGGCATAGACATATTGGATTTCTTATCCTTAATAGCAATCTATCCCTCTTCCATCTTTGCAATTGCATCCTACCAAACCAACGAACCCATTACTAGTCCACCAACAACCTTAAAAATATTTCTTGCAAAGAGAACACCCATCATCTCTGAGGTAACGTCACATTTCCTCCCTTTAGGAAAAGTGTAACTATGGATGCTATTAGAATTGATAGCTTAACACTATCACAGAAAGGAGTCACCATTCCCACACACTATGGAATCAACATGAGGGACATGAGTCTACGAACCAACCTCAACAAACACACCAATAGTATCCAAATCAACTTGAGAAGAAACCACATTATCCTATACTACCACCTGAGAGGTGATTTCGCTATGTTGCATTCTAGAAAATATGAATATTTTAGAAGATTAGTCACCAGTTATCTTTTGTGACAATCAAGGGGTGTTGAAGCTTGTTAAGAATTTAGTTTTTCATGAGCACATTAAGCACATTGAGGTTGAATATCATTATATTCATGAGCATATAATGGTGCAACACCACATTCAACTCCAGTATCCCAATGTCATTATATTAGATTTAGGTGTATACTAATCTAGGTGTTCCATTTGGTTTTAGTTGTTACATATTATTCATAAATCCAAGACTTTATGTCCATTGGATATGTGCAACACTATAATTTTTTCCCTTTTCCATCATTTGAATACATTAAAACAAACTAAAAATATATAATCAATCTAATCTAAGTTATTGTTTATCTTTCATGTAAAAGTGTATAACAATAATGACTATCCATATATCAATTTTTAAGACACTTTTCATGGTAGTTCTTTTTAACTATAAAGGTGAATAGTCTTATTTTCCAAACTCTACACACAAGTGTGTTGTGACAACCAAAGTAATAATGTGTTATGTATTGGGTATGGTGTAGTGCCCACCCATAGTTTACCTTTCTGAAGTTATTGTCGAACTCTTGTAGTCTAGTTTTAATGCAAGTGTTGGTTTATTCAATGATACTTGATTCTATAGTTGTATGACACTACTTTATGTTTGGATTTATATATCATGATTCATTTCTTAGTTGAGACATTTTATGCATGTAGTTGATGGTTAAATTACTTGCATAATGATGATACTTTATATGCTCTTAGTTAGTGATTATAGTTATTTTCATGATGATGTCATACTATGTGCTTTCAATTGACGATTATAGTATCTTCATGATGATGGAATTCATATGTGAGGATATGATGTTATTTATATTCATAATTTACTAGTTGTACTTACCTCATACTTACATGTGCATGGTTAGAGTGTATATTTTACATTTATGTTTGACATGTCTAAGGTGGTTGAGGGAGGGAGTCGTAGTTACCTACATGTCAGGATCCACAAGATGTACCACTCCCTTCCATTATCTGTTATATATATATATATATATATATATATATATATATATATATATATATATATATATATATATATATATATATATATATATAATGCCCCGCCAGGGAACCCAGGAGAACTTAACCTAAACATGCATCTAAGTTTGCAGAATTTTTATTTTTTTTAAAGTTAACATACAAGATAAACATCAATGCGGAAGCAATTACCATTTACTCACAATAATACAATAACCAACACAAGTTACAACTCTCAAGGGTTCCTTGATGAATATTACTTTAACATTAATTAATTAATTTAGATTAGGTACAATTACAAAACCCATAAAAAATAAAGAAAGGTAAAAGTAACATCACATCAAAGATAACATAATACAACTGGTACCATAACGTATCCATAAACCTACATCCACTACACATGTCGCAGGGTATGTAATACAATAATCGAAAAGAGGTACACATGATATCTCTGAATAACTGATACAAAGATACATGATCACAAGAAGAAGAGAAAGAAGAACACAACTCCATCAATGATGATCAAGAAGGAACAACTGCCATAGGGATCATCCAACACTAGTACCTGAACGTCGGAATCTCAAATGGTAAAAGAATCACTACCACCCAACCTCGTGAACCTAAATGGTCCACTCCCACTGTGCTGAGGAGATAACAACATATCCCACTCGGATAACAAACAAAACAGAACAAGCAAAGGAAAGGATCCTGAAAGCTCTCTAACTCAAGGTGAAAAAGTAATAATGCCATGAAAGACTCACTATTCCAGAGGCAACCAACACATGTAGGATAACTAGACTATGCATAGGAAGGTGTCATCATGTACGTCTACCCCTTGAGTTTTGTCTTGGTAATCTTGTTGGATCTTGGCACCCAAGTAACCTTACATGGTGTCAATGACTTCTTGTATTGATGAAGCCATTGATTATGCCAACTCATCCCTTAAAAGGGGGCTAGTCATCTTCTCCATTCCCACCTTAGTCTGTACTAGCACCAAGCTAGGGCGAGGAAACCATATCTTATTAGGTTCATTTTTAAAATCTCTCAATGTTATATTTAGTTATCACTTGATTAAGATACTTAACAATAAGTGATCCTGGCAGCCACTTGTGGGCCCCGACGCTTATTGCAAGCCACCTCCTACTATATATCTAGGTAAACTACCCTAGGCTCATAGATCTCTCAAAGATCAAACAGGTACATATCCAGGTAATCCCAAATCCAGTTTCACATACAAGAACTAGAAATGATTACAAAGGAACTAATAGCAGAATATAAAATATCATGAGCCTATATGGTCAATCAGGGTATAATCAGATCTCAACACACACATCCAATCATAATACTGAAAACAAGAACAACTGACACAATCCCTGGCCCCTGTCTTTTCCTTAGGTCTTCTAGTGCCCCAAAACACATTAAGCAAAAGAAAACACTCCAGGCACGAAGAAGACACAATGCATCATAGTAAAATAGAATTTAATCATAAGCATACAAATTTCCATATTGAACATAATTGAATTCAAGTATAAAAACAACAAAGTCTGCTAGGAAATTCTGAACATAGCCATTACAATAATAACATAAATAGAGCATATTCCGTAAAGATTACCTAAGAATCCAACACAATGAAAAACACCCAATTTCAGTAGGAAAAAAACACTAATGTTACTCAATCTAATCAAATAATCAATTATTAATTTTAAAAGAAACCACCAATTGTCTAATTTAGAATACAAATTAAAATTAGACTACAAAACAATTTAGTTAACAAACTAATTAACTTATAAAATAAGTTAATAACAAAATAAACCAATTATAATTTAAATAAGTTATAGGTTAAATAATTATGCATTACACAAATTATAATTTAATTAAATTACAAATTAAATAAATTATAATATATTATTAAATTGTTGGATGTTTATTCTTAATTTGTTGAATTATTCGATGCCACTTCCTGCCACCATTTGGGACTTATTGCAGTCATGGCCTTGTCTGTTTCCTAAGACTATGTTTGCCTCCATTTGGATTTGTTCCCCCTCTCAGATAATCTAGGCAATCTGGTGGGAGAGGAACAAAAGAATTTTCCGTAATTCTCCTTCTAATATTCGAGAAGTTCTTAAAAGGCTTAAATTTTCCATTATAGAAGTTACCAATGCATATGTTCGAAAATTCAATGGACATAGGGGTTTCTCGTCTTGGGATAACCTTGCTATAAAAGTATGGCAGGGTTTGGATTTCCTGATTCTTCCTTTTCCAATATGCTCTAAAGACAAAACTAAATTTAGATTTGAAATCAAATGGTCTCCTCCTCAAAATGGGTTTGTAAAGTTAAATTTTGATGGAGCCTCAAAAGGCAACCCAAGTAAATCAGGTATTTAGAGGCTCTTTCTATTCCTTCAGGCACTGCTTGCTGCCAAGAAGCTTAATGTAAATCATCTTCATGTTGAAGGTGACTCTTCAATCATTATTAATGCATGTATCAAAAGAACTTCATTTTCTAGATCTATTCAGTATGTTTTATCTAGGATTTGGTTTCTATTGGATTCATTTCAGGAGTGCTTTATTTCACACACTTTTAGAGAAGGTAATCGATTGGCTGACTTGCTTGCCAACTATGGGGTTAATGAGGAAAAAAATTTGTATCCTTCTTCTATCGTTAACTCTCATTCGCATTTACCAGTTTTTAACTTAATTAAAGAAGAATCTTCATTTACATAATTATCTTTGTTTGGAAAATAATCGAACAATGTAATATGTCTTGGTTTCTTTATCGATCATTTGAGTTAAGATCGGGTTTGAATTGTTACCTTTGAGTTAAAGGGTCCTCTACTAGTTTTTTGTTACGAGTATGAAGTTTCTCTAGTGGCTTTATAAATGATGATACGATAAGCATTATTTTAAAGATGGTGTGTATTTCTGTCCTTTCCCTTAATGCTTACTGTATCATCATTTCCTCTTTATTTTGCTGGTAGTTATTGTCAGGGATAAAGGTATTCATATGGATTTCATCATCTATGTAGGGCGACATGATTTTTCACATGATCATACTTATCAGAGTCTTGGGAATGAAACTAATGGCATATGATGACTCCTTCATCATTTCTGCAAGGTGATTTGATTTTTCTCATGCTTAACCTCATTACTTATGATCAGGATTTTTTAGAGATTATTCTCGGTACATTTATCATTAATGGAGTGGGTTTTTCCATTCTTCTTTATGATAATACATTATTATGATCTATTCTGTTCGCACATGTTGAGATACTTCGAACTACTATTTATGTTTGGAGTGTTTCTAACCTGTTGCTTTCGTTCAAATTATACTATTTTTCTCTTTGTTTTGCACAAAGTATTTGGTTTCATGGCTTTGCATAGATATGTTGATGAGTTCAGGCCTCTCAACCTTCAGGTGAAGATATCTGTTTCAAATTTGGAGGTCCCTTTGAAGGTGTTGTTTATGATGAGGCGCTTGCACTAATTTTTAATGTTCATTGTTCTAAATGTGCCCGAAGTATTCGCAGGATAATTGGTGACTCTATTCTTTCTCCACATTTTAAAAGGGTTCTCTTTCCATCACAAGTTGTTTCAGTTTTATGTTCTAACATTTTGGACTTATCTCACTCCTGGTCTTTACTTGAAGCAATTTCTAATTGGTGTATAAGGCAGCACTTTCTGCATGACAATGCCTTGCTATCTGCTGTTCAGAACTATAACTTCTGGTTGCAAGACGCTCATGTGGGAAGTGTGTTCCCAAGGCACCTATTGTTTAGCTCTGATATATACATTATGCTTCTTGATGCCATTAAGGACTGCATTTTGGCAAATTCTATTATGCCGCTCGATCATCTTTTGAATTCTTCCCCTTTCGATGTGGGACATAGAGGGAAAGCTTTTGCTAAAGTGTATGCTATGATTGTATTACAGTCTCATATGCGGACTATGAATTTGGTCTCTATTTCTGATGATGTGAATGTGTCATCCAATATGGGCAATGCATCCTCTGAGGGGATTCCACCAGTTTCTGTATCAACATCATCGGTGGGTTTGAGCTCTTCACCTACCCGACCATCGTTTTCTTTTCATATGTCCTCTCTGTATGTTGAGGGTGATTCATTGGTTTCACAGGCTAATCGGTTATGGAGTTCCTTATTCCTATCTCCTCCTTTGGGTTTTGGTCCTCAACAGTAGGACTATGAGTTCTTTGGTTTTGGTATATGTGATCTTGATCTATGCAGGGATATTAATGTGCGAGCTTGGCTATCTAGTGGATTCCTTCACTTGATTTTGCAGGGGATATTCATGTCATGTTTTTTGTAGGATCTCTTCCCGCTTGATTCTGACAGACTTATTAACTGTAAAGGATGCTTGCTGCAAGATACTTTTGTTATCATCATCTTCTCATGTTTATATTGTAACATGCATGTATATGCAAATCATGTAATCTTCTTAGACTAGGTTGGGTTGAGGCTGAATATAATGTATATAGCATGTTCTAAAATTTTGTATTTAGGTCCCTACACTTTTTTCAAAAAAATTTGCCATATTTGGCCATTTGTGTAGGGCCTCATTTTGTAATCGGTCATGATTGACCGTCTGGGTTTGGGTTTTGGAACACTGTCATGATCATATCTGAGCAACTTGGCTCTTTTTTGTAAAGGAATGGGTAACGAATGAAGTTTTCTTTACTGGTTCTTTCTCTGGGAGCCCTTTTGAACCAGATTATTAATATAAATAAAATATTATATTTTGCCAAAAAAAAAATTATTAAATAAAATATAAATTAATCTATTAACAAAATAAATAAATTAATAACAAAAATTAAATAAATTAAAATCAAATTTTATTTAATACCAAACTTACCATGTGAAATATTTTTTTAAAAAGTGTTGGTGTGGGGGTGGGACCCATGGGTCCCATCCCTGCCCACGCTGCACGGGACAGCAGCCTACCTGCTACTGCCGACAGCTATAGGTAGTCTAGACATTGCCGCGGGGTGGGGAAGTGGTAGCCCCCACCCCTCTAAATATATTTTTATAAAAAAATAATAATTGTAAAACAATATTAATATATGCCTTCAAACATATATTTTCTTTGATTTATATTATATATATTTATTTATTTATTTATTTAGATAATGCAGTATAATATACATACACATATTATTTTTAATATTTACAAAGCACTGTTAAAACATGAAGGTAATTGTAAATATATATTTTATTTTACTGTCATATTCTATCCTCTGTACTTTTACATAGGGAATATCATTTTTTGTCAAATTGATTCCAATACCCAAATTGGGTATTTACAACACTTAAATATCTTTTAATTCCTTAACATCTAAACAATTAAATTGAGATTCTTATACTAGGAATCTAATTCCATTTTGTCTTATTGGTCAAATATGTTTGATTGTGTATGAATGATAATTTTTACCCATAATTGGTTTTTCCACCCAAATTGGGTTTTTATTTCAAACTGAATTTTCTTCCCAAGGAGAATTAATTTTCTTTCAACACTATAGTCTAACTATATAGTAGAATTGATTTTTCGATTTATAAGAATATTATATACAAACTATTGACAAAATTTTGCCAGCATAACGGTACAATGCCAAATTATCATAAAAATATAAAATAACAAAACTAAAGTTTCTCTAATACCCAGAAACACATAAGTCATACAGATCTAATGAGATAAATCCAGATCTACTCAAACACAAAACTTTAACAAATAAAATAATAGAAGGCACACAACAAGAATTCCAAATCCTACCTTGGATCCAATGCCAAAAATTGTAATGAAACCCCTGTTGAAGATTTGAGAGTGAGATTTCTTCCAAATCCAATCTTGTCTGCAGATCTGAAAACTAGGATGCAAGTAGAAACTAGAACCAAATGCACAATCAAGCCCAAAACAACAAGCAACCACAACAAACCAAGAATCCTCCAAATCTCACGCACACAAGCTCTCCCAAAATTCTCCTCCAAAGAAACTTGTCTAATATCAAAAGAATGCTAACTCCCCCTATTAGGGATTCAACTCCACCATACATGCAAAACCCTAGATGACTCACAATTCAACTCCTAATCAAACTCCCTCTCTTGAGTTGAAAGAAAATAATAATTAATAATTAAAAAATATATTTAATTGTGCACAACACAACTTAGACTCCTAAAGACAAGTTGTCTCCTTTTTGAAACAAATAACATTCAAACTTAATAAAGCACATGCTAATATATTTTAATCTCTTATTAAATAATTTTATAATCCAAACACCATTAAATCATGCAATTTAATAATTTAATATCTAATGAACAATAATAATCCTATTTTCACATAATTAATTAATTAAAACCAAATAACCTAATATTTGATTTTTAATTAATTATTAATCATACAAAACATAGGAAATAAATTTAATATTATTTTTCCAAAAATAATATTACTCTCCATGACTATAGAAAATCACATAATCAAACAACAATAAATCAAGATCATCAAATAAACATACAAGCTCAAGATAGGGATTCCAAGAACTTGTCAACCTGACAAGTTCAGATAGGGTAGTCAACAGATACTTATCCAATAATTAGGATAAACAGGCTTAGGATATGGTTTTGGATTCGTGTTATCTCCCCTCTCTTACCATTTGAGATATTGCAATAGGGCATGCTCATCCTGACAATTCAAGGAAGAAGATGCCCGATACCTGCGAACTTGCATACAACACCCGCATGTACAAACATATATAAATATATAACAAACAATGGCGGGGATCGGTTGATCATGTGGATCTCGCAAGAAAGTAACTACGACTTTGTCCCTCAACCACATTAGGCATGACAAACAGAAGTATAAAACAAACACATCAACCATACACGTAAGTATGGGATCAGTAAAATCATACACATCAATGATTTCCTAACATATAATCTATCATCCTAAAGTAATCATATCATTTATAAAATCAGACTAGGGGTGAGGTACTACAATATATATATATATATATATATATATATATATATATATATATATATATATATATATATATATATATATATATATATATATATATATATATATATATATATATATATATATATATATATAGGATGAGCATGCCCTATCGCAACATCTCAGTGGTAAGAAGGGGAGAGATAGAAGTAGACCCAAATTCCAACCTAAACCATTTATTGACCTAAAATAGTGGACAAGATTCTTATTGATTACCTCTCTGAATTCCTCAAGGTGATGTAAGTTCGTGAGTCCTTTCCTTAAGTATGCTTTTTGGTGTTTTGAGTCATTTAATTTGATTCATGTTGGTGTGATGTGAGTTTGATATGATTTTGGTTATTTAATGGCTGGGTAGAGTATGAGATTTATTATTTGAATTAAATAATTAACCATTATTGATTTATTGGAATATTGATTATGAGAGTGAATTTAATTAATGGAAATTAATTAATTACCTTTGTCAAACAAAAAGATTGAATAGAAGGCTTAAATGTAGAAAAGAGAATTTAATTGGTTGTAAAATTCAAAAGTTTAAAATAAAGGTTATAATTATTAAAGTTGATATTTAATTATCAATTATGTTAAGATAGTAATTTTAAATTTAAAAGGTAAAAGGGCTTATTTAAATATTAAACTTGAATTTAATTTAATTGAGCAAATTAATATGCTTTCATAATAAATTGATTATTGCATGGTTATTTATGCTAAAGTTATTAATTATTATTAAAATATAATCATGTATAGTATATGCACACCATCTAAAGAGAATTGATTGATCAATTCTAAACTTAGAGGTCAAGTTAAGAGACTTAACAGAAAGATTAATTATAAAATAATAATTATTCTCAACTTGCATGTTGAGTTACCTGAGGTAGGGTTTCTGTTAGAAAACTTAATTGGGTTTGATTATTAAAAGTCTTTTAGGAGTCATTTTTGGGGAGGGAGAGAGAGTTTTACAAGTTTGGAAGGTTGTAAAGTTTCAGATGGAATTTGGAAATGAAAGAATTTCTTAAAAATGGATTGGATGAGTTTTTAGTTGAAGAATTTACTTGGGTCTTCACAATTGGAACTCTGGTAGGAATATGGAAACCCTTTTGTGAATTTTCTTATTCTCTTAAAAATTCTATCTACATTGTGTCAACCATATTTTAATGGGGGGTTTTGTGTGTTGAGTTCTTTTAATTGGATTGGGTGAATTGGGTTTTCAATTTTTGTATTTTGTTGAGAATTGTAAATCTGGTAAAATTGGATAGAAAACTAATGCATAGTCATTCACACCTCAGGGTATCCTATTCCCTTCCACACACTAGTATCCCTTAAGGGTGGGATTTACATGAAAGGCTCCACACCTTGAAACAATCTCTCCAAACAACCCTTGATGTTTATCAAACTCCCTATGAAACATAAGACAAAGACTAATTGCTCCTATAAAATATCTATGCTCAGTGGTGCCTTTCACCGAGTGATTTTGTTGTGTTATATTCTACTCGGTGTTCTTCACCGAGTTCTGTGTTGCTCGGTGGCCTAGTTCATTGAGTGGTTTCAGTAATAGGCCAGTTAACTCCAAAACTTCCCAAAAGACTTCACAAAAAAATTATGGATTTAGACACTCATTTGGCTTCTCCACAACATATCAAAACCAAGTAATACTAGGTTCTTTAGACCAAATCTCCCTAATGGCCAACTAAGACAAAATTTAAGGGCTAATTGCCTCACTTTTACAAAGAAACTACTAGATTCCCTTATCCCATGACTCCACAACCTTGGATAGTCTTGAGATGTGTTACAAATGAAAAGGTTTTGGTGGTCTTAAGTACCAAAACTCTCTTCAAGTACCCAAACTCAAAAACCATCCTTAGAAACCCTCTAAAACTAGGGCCTACTCAATGTCAACCCTCTGAGCACTATCTGACCCCCAAAAAAGTTAATTCACCATTAGTTTGACATATCCTTATGGATTTAAACATAAAATGATGACCTCCTTTGGACAAAACTCTCGGTGCTACACCAATGCCTCCAATTTAGTGTTCCTTCAACACAATAAATCGGTGATCACCCACTTTCCCTTAATCCTTTGCATAATACCTTGTTAGAAAGTTAAAATGCATGTTATTCTAATGTTATTCCATGAGAATTAGTAATTTTCATTCATGGAATGAAACCTAATCCATTGAAAACAATCAAAATTGTTACAAAAAGATGTGTTTCCCTATTACTATTAGCAAATACAGTGATTGATCAAACAAAATGAAATCTCAGAACATATGTACGCTTCCAGAAATTCTTACTTTTGATCCTCAAACAATTAGAAATGTATTGAAAATGAAAAACAAATCAAACTACCATGAAAAATTGTAGAATTTAGTTATTTTTATTGCTTTCCAAGTCCAGTCCGTACATATATGGATTCTCTGTATTGTCCCTGTCATCCTTATGCCCTGACCAATCTATATAGGACGTATTGTAGCTATACCAACCGATCCAAAATGGTTTCCCTTCATTACAAATGTGTTTAGCCCATTTAACAATGTTTCCCTCCTAATTGGCACTAGCTGCTAGGATTTAAATATTTGAATTTCTAACTTTATTTAATTGCCTTCCCAAGCATTCTAACTTATCAAACTTATTTATTATTTTATCCTAGGATCTAATTATCCTTTCTATGACCCTCCTAGCCATCTAGATCCTATTTAGGCACTACTGGCCCCCCTTACAAGAAATTTTGGTCCTAAGGTCCTTAGCAGAACCTTTAGGATCTTTGATCATTACATTGGTTTGATTATTACAAATGACCATAATTGGCTTGAAAAAATCCCAATTTACTTTCATTGATGTCTTGAAATCTTCCTTCATGTCTTGACCCTCCTTTGTTCATGTATCCTCCTAGGTGCCTTTGCACCAAAAACCCTCATGTTTGATTTTAGAATATAATTTATTGATTTCTTAGATTGTTAATTTACAAATTTATCACTTACAAGGAAAAATAATTAAATTAGTCTCAATATCATCTTCTAGAACATATTTTGGTGTTAAGAAAATATAAGGTTTCAATTGGGTGTAAAAATAAAAAGACTCTCATTTGGTTGTTAAATAAAAAGAGAGCTTGCTTGTATGTATCAGACCTTAATGTTTGTCAGAAATATATATATATATATATATATATATATATATATATATATATATATATATATATATATATATATATATATATATATATATATAGGCACGGGAGGGGGGAGGGGGCAAATCTCCATTCCCAGTCAACTGTGGTACCTGTCGCAGCAAGTCCTACCACTACAACAGGCCAACCTGGCAATGTTAGACTGTACCTATCATGTGGCAGGTCTGTTGTCGTGGCAACTGGGGGGGGTGTAAACTCTCCCCCTCCCCTCTCCCCTCACTTTATTTAAAAGTTGTTTTTTTTGTTTATATGTATATATATATATATATATATATATATATATATATATATATATATATATATATATATATATATATATATATATATATATATATATATAAAAGGTTTTTTTAATTAATAAATTTTCATTTTATATTAATTAAAATTTAAAATTATTAAATTTATTTAATATTTAATATTATTAAATCTAGTTAATATATAAGTTCTAAATGAATACAGTATGATTATCTTTACTAAAAGAATTATGGGTTTTGAGGAAAGTATAAGTTGAATATTTGGTTTATTTAAGGGGTTAAAAATGGATTGAGAATGATTATTTTTAAAAGATGTAATTATCGGGCTTTAGTAATTATTTTTAATAAACCAATTTATCAAGATTTTATAAATTGATTTATAAGTGATTGAAGACTCATATTAAAGATTTAATTATATTGTTTATTTTGTAATTATGATTAATAAATGAATTTATATAAAGAGTTTATAAATTAATTTATTTGGTGATTATGTGAATTATTTATTTATTGAACTGAACTTAGTAGAGATATTGATGACTTTTGCATAACTGGGACTTGTGTTGTAAGTTGGTTTTCTTTATGTTTGGTGTGGGATTAAGTGTCTTTCTATGATATTGTCTTAACCACGATTATTTTACCCCAACCTAAATTAGTGATTTTATAGATACTTCATGAATTTGGTTTTTTTGAGATGTTGTTATGTTCTTTCAAGTCTTGATATTTTTGGCTATTAACCATTAGAAGGTGATGACCACTCTTCTGTGTCAAGATTTTATGCCTCGTCACCTTGTTCTTGTGGTATCTTTCTATGATTAGAGAGTTGGTAATGTTGACTTATGTTTTACTCCATGATTGGAGAGATGTTTGGATGTTGTGATTATGGGCAGTTTCATGATATATGTATGTGAGGATGTTTATTTTTATGTGGTGATATCCATTATGGGATGGATGATCAATGTTATGTTTCATACCGAGATGGACATATTGATCCTTGTATAGGATGAGATATTGTAATGCTCCAACATTTATTATGATGATATTTTATGATTCTGTAATTTGTGGATAATACATTTTTTGTTTGAGTTCTTTTTTATTTCGTTATGGCTTGGAGCATTAGGGTAGGTTATCTAGATGTTACAAGGGAAGTGGCTTGCTTTGGAGGTGCTAGAGCCCCTAAGTGGTTGTTGGGTATCCTTAGTAAGTTACTTAATACAGTGATAACATAATACATTAAATAGAGAGATTTAAAATGAATTAATAAGATAAGCCTCACACATGCCTTGAGTGCTAGTAAAGGCTAAGAATAGGAATGGGAGAAGATGCTTTCATGTCCAGTGGTGATGTTGAGGTCTGGCATGATTGGTTATCTTTGTCTATATGAGAGGATTTCTAGTTCCACATATGATCACACTTGGCAGTTAGAGTCTAATGAGATCATCCTAAGGGATTGACGTATGTGACATGACACTTCCCTGATTTCATCTTAGGTTTCCTACATGTGTGTTTACCTTTTTGAGATATAGATCTTTATAGGATCCCTTTCTTAGGTCCATGTTGTATTCCTTAATGTTTTGGCATCTAAATGGGGTATGTTGTTATCTCCTCAGCACGATGGGAGTGGAGCACTTAGGTTCCATGAGGTCGGGTGGTAGTGATCCTTTTTACCATTTGAGATTCTGACATCCTAGTACCAATGTTGGATGATCCTTGTAGCTTTTGCATCTTCCTTTGTTCTTCTTTTGGAGATTTGATTTCATCTTTTTATGATGTATTCTTGTATTATTATATCTTATATCGATTTTAATACCTAATGGAATGTATATGTACTTTGTATTTTGATATTGTTACATACCCTGCAAGATGTGCATGGGATGTTATTGCATTTGGTATCATTGGTGGTCTCACTTGTAATCTTGTAGTATTTCATGAGATGGAGTATTTGTATGATGTAGATATTTTGTATTAACATTGTAATCATGTAATTAAATGTGATATGGAATAATTATGGTTATTAGTTTGTGGTACTTGATTATTGTACTTAGTAGTTTTAGTTTGTTTACGTAATTTTACGTTAAGGAACCCTTGAGATTTGTAATCTATAAATGAGATTGTGTTTAAGACTATGTATTGACTTTATGTAATTGTTTCCGCTTTGTTTATAAACTCTTAATAAAAAAATATTTGATAAACTTAGTAATAGTTTTTAGGTTAATTTGTCATAAGTTCCCCGGCGGAGCATTGCATATGGTTTGTAGCAATATAACAATTCAGTCCCTATGGTATCATGTGATTCAGAACTATAGAGAAATTCTCTTAGTTTAATATTTTCTATTTTGCTAATGATTGTCTTATCTATCTTTTTGTTCATATAGTGTGCAGATGACTCCTAATTTTCAAGCAAAATAAATATGAAATTTAGAGTATTATAAGGAAATATCATTTAGCTTTTATTTCATATGCTTGCAATAGTTTCCTAATTTTCAAGCAAATCACACTAGATACATAGGGCTCTATTCTTGGTTTGGATCAATGTTAAATTAGCAAATCTTGGACTTTATTGTAGGTTTTTTTAATTTTATGCAATGGGTGAGGGATCCATGACTCAATAAATCTAAAAAATCATATAAATTTAGCTAAGTTAAGCATCAACTTTTAATCAAAGAGAAAAAAACTAAGCTATCAATCTATGAGCTAAATAGTGTAAAGGTGAAATTACATACACATGCTCATTTCCATTATGTTTTGGACCCACTTTAATTAGATTATCCTAAGTACATACTTAGTCTATAAGTGGTATATTCTTGTTGACGCAACACGTCCCAACCTTCATATTATCAATCCCTTCATTTTGTATATGTACTTCCAAAAATCATATCATCAAATACCTTGATATTGCATCATTATCTCCTAGATTCATATCACCAATCCTCAAATATATATTCATCACAAAATTCATATATTTATCATCTTGCATCAAATTTATAGTTATGGATATAATCCCTACACTTTTAAAATTTAAAATGATTACTTTGCCAACTATTTGAATATCCATTACAAGTTGGCATAATGTGTGTTGATTTCTTCATGATGTAATTCATGGCAGCAATGTCTAGCTACTGTTGTTGTTAGTATTGATGATGTTGATTTCCAACCGTTCTATTTGTTTCTTTTAACTTTGGAATATTTATTTTCTTATTCCAATAAATAAATAAAATATTATAAAAAAAACTTACAATTAATTTTTATATACATTTCTTTTTATTTTTATAGTCATCAAGTTGGTTTGACATAGATTTGACTTGATCTAACATGATTCTTGTGAACCAATAAATTCTTCAAAAGTATTTGTAAACATATCATTTCTTCAATCACTCAAAACACTATTGATCTCAAAATGAGTGAGCTACAATAATTTAGAAAGCATCAAATCATTCCCACAAGTTATAATATCATATAGATAAGCATTTCCACTGCAAAATTACACCTAAATGATCGCTTCAAAAATCTCTGTAACTGGTTATCATTGATCAGTGGTCACTGTTCACTCTCATGAGGTACAAGAAGATGTTTTAGTGAACGATGAGAAATAGTGTAGCCATCTAAATTGGTATAGGTCAAATTTCAACGCAAACAGGTACGCTGTCTGCCTTTTGTTTCAGTCTAATTAATGCATATTGTCTACAGAATTCCAGAGAGACCTTCTTTTAACTAGTAAGTAGGTATTGTACTCTTCCTGCAACAGCTGCTTGCATTCCAGTTGTCTCTCTCCACTTTTTCTACCAACTACAGAGTACAAGTCAGGTTGAATTTTTATTACATATGGCCGGTTGAATTCTTACACGGCATACATCTGCCAGCTTTAGCCTGAATAAAATGTAGGTAGCCCTTACTCCTGTTGGTACGGTACTTGATTTTATATGATAGAGTTTCCCAAATTCACACCAGATACAATTTTATAATGGAATAATATCCATTTCATAAAGTTGGTTGTCCGTCAAGGTCCATTATGGACACCATTGGCTCTCCCATCTAGCCTCTTTCCTTTCTAAGCTTATCTTCCCTCTTGTTAGCAACTCAGATTCTTTCGTCAAAGATTCCCCCATTTTGTTCAGTTTATTAAGGATGCTGATCTTAATAGCAATGACCATTTAGTAAGTTTTGACATAGTCTCTCTTTTTATCAAAGTTCCCATTCTCGATGCTATTGAGATTGTAAGAAGCAAGGTAAACCCCGAGATTGAGTCCTTAGTTGAATTATGTTTGAATTCAACTTTTTTCTCCTCCTAAGGTGTCATCTATGAATAGGTTGAGGATGGCTATGGGTTCCCCTCTATCTTCTACCATAGCTAATCTTTATGGGAAATTTTGAAGAGATGACCCTCTTTTCCTTTCCTTTCAAGTTAAGGCAGTGGAAGCAGTATGTAGAAGACATCAGTGTGTGTTGACCCCATGGTCAAGACAAGCTTGATGCTTTCTTTTGCCACCTAAACAACATTTCTCATTCCATCACCTTTACCATGGAGCTAGAGTCCAACAATCAACTTCCCTTTTTGGATGTGTGTCTCATCAAGAAAGGTGATGGTTCCCTAGGTCATCGAGTATTCCGCAAAGCCACCCACACTGACCTTTACCTCCATTCCTCTCTACATTACCACCCTAGCTAGAAAGTTGGGATCTTAAAAACCCTTACTCTAGGAGCTTACTATATTTTTGACGAAGACAACCTAAACCAAGAGCTTGACCATCTTCGTCACACAATTAGATTGAATGGTTATTCCAGCAATAAAATTTCTAGAGCTCTTATGCAAGCCAAATCTTGGTTCCTTTCCCAGTCCATCCATCCCCCTCCTTTTGACCCCTCTAGGGTGGCCTTGTTGTATATTAGAGGCATCTCCCACAAATTGACCAAAATCATCTCCAAGAAAGGCATTCATTGTGCCTTCAAACCCCTCTCATTAGTGAAATTTTGCATCATGTTTCTCAAAGACCCTAGGGACATCCTCTCTAAGTCAGGGGTGTACAAGGTGACTTATTCATGTGGTACACCTTATATAGGTGAAACAGGGTTTTTCTTTGGCACCGGAATCAAGGAACATAGTGTGGACATCAAACATTAATGAGTCCTCAAATATGCCCTTGTTGAGCACTCCCAAGCTACCAAGCATCATATTTGTCTAGAAAGCACAAAAAATATTTCCAAAGAAGATAAATTCTTTAGGATAAAACTAAAGGAAATCATTGAAATCAACAACCACCCCTCTAACCTAAATCATGATGAAGGGTGGAGTTTAAGCATGTCTTGGCAACCTTTTCTTTCTAGCATTAGGAATCCAGGTCATGGCCCCCACCCCGATCTTCCCTCTTATGAGTCCTTCCTTTGTAGTCTCTTCCCCCTCTCCCTTACACCCATTTCTAGTTTATTGCTATCAAGTGGCATCCTTTCTACTTTTTCTTAGACCTTGTTTCCTTACCCTGCCCCTCACTTATCCTTCCTCTTTTGCTTCTTGCCCTCCCCCTTATCCATGTTGTGGTTATAATGGCACCCCTTTCTTTTTTTGTCTGGTTCCTTGCCTCCTTTGTTTGTGGCCTTCAAATCTTGGATTCTGATCCCCTGTTCGCCTCTTTTGTTTTGCCCCTTTTTAGTAGTTTCCATGGATTTCTTTCTCTTGAGTATTTTATTTTCTTGATTGGCAACTTCTTTGCTGGGTTGGGGTTTTGTGTTATCCATTAGTTAAACATGTACTTACATATTTATTTCTCCTTTACATTAATTTTAATATTTGTTATCGACAATCGACTAGGTGACACTTGTCACTCCTCTAGCTCCTCTTCCTCCCACCTTCCATCTTTCCCCCACTTTTTAGTTGGTTGATTCAACTACTTTATTCATTTAATCCTTTCTCTTTTTCAATGTCATCCTAACAATGGATCATAGAGTGTGATCCAAAATATTGGTGCAAAAATATTTACACTATCAAAACCATAAAACAACTTGTTAAATCACATGAGAATGCACTATCAAAATGTGTGTAGATATCTATTTATCTTCACCTTCTTTGTATCTGGATATATAAATGCAGTTTATGCAAACACTTGTTGGACAATGATTAGATCGATAGCATTAAGTTCTCCCAAATAAACCACTTAGATGGATAGAATTTATAGTTCTCGTGAGTCATAGACAATATTCATTATAGAGGGGATGCATGATTGTGATGTGTTCTTCTTAAACTACATATTTAAATGTTCTTAAAATGGTTACTCCTTAATACACAATATAAATTATTTGTACACTAATTTGTCTTTGAATACCAATACATAGCAACAAGAAGCATAAACTTGTGTCAAGCTAGCCCACATCAACAAATAAAAAGAGGCAAGAATTTTAAAATCTGGATTTGAACTTTTAATATTCAAGATAAATTTCATCGGTTTTGAGATTGAAATACATACAATTCTAGAGTTGCCTATGCAGGTATCAAAAGGCCAATTGACAAGACATTTTTCTAAATTTAATAATTAGATAAAAAATCAAAATATAACTATATTTTAAAATTTAATTATTAAATTTAGAAAAAAGAAATGTCTTGTCAACAATACTTTTGATGTCTGTACAGACCTTCCCCTTCTAGGTGGTATAAAAGTGAACCCGGTGGAGAAAAAGATCAAATTTAGGTAGGGAGTCAATATCTAAAAGTAGGTGTGAATATGGATGCAATAAACAATGAATATGTTGTGTCTAAATGAGATGAAATGGGTGTAGATAGAGATTGGAGTATAAGGAAAACTTAGTACATGAATGTACCACTTGTTGATATGCAAATGTAGTAAGATGTTTTATAAAATGGACAAACACTAAGATTAGCATGGGAATGTGAAATTTAGCATTTCATTTTACTTTCATGAATGAAAATGTGTGCACTAATAAAATATTAAAATGAAATAAGGCTTATAAATATAAAAGTGATAGCATGAAATATAGGAGACAACAAATGCATGTAACATGAGGAACATAGATCATGAAAGTTTATTTAAATAAGGAATAAGAGAATGCCCAAAATGTGAAAGGTGAAACATGAGCAAAGAAAAAGGACAAAACCAAGCATGACATATAAAGAAAATGTAAGTGTTAAAAGATAAAAATGACATATAGAAAATCCCCTCTAAGTGAGAAGAATAAGGCAAATATTCATATAGAAGGTGAAAAAAATAAGTAGGCTTAGAAGTTATAAAGATAATAAATTTAGAAAAGGTGGCACCACATAGCTCCCTCTAACTTCTAAAGGAAATATTACACTCTATAATATCTATGGCTACCACCATTTTCCTAGTGTGTAAAAACTAGTACCAATATACATTTTAAATATTTTTTAATTTAAAAAATAAGTTATATTTATTAATAAATTATTTGTTAAATGTTGATTATTAATAATGATGTCTAGGATGCATTTTTTGAAAAAATAGGTTACATGTGTTATTATTTATTTTCAAGAAAGATTGTTTATAATTTAATTTTTAATTGAGATTATTTATAATTAAATATTTAATTGAAATTAATTATAATTTAGACATAGATATGCTCATAATTCATAAAGTGTTCCTATATTCAAATTAACTAAATTTTTAAACAAAGATGTCAATGTATAAAAAGATGTCATATTTCAATAAAAAATGATGTCACATCATCATCACATATAAAATTGACATTTCTTGAAAAACAATTTCAAATAAAAATCACTTTAATGAAAGAACATACATTCAAATTTATTTTCAACTAATAATATATATCATGACTTAACTACAATCTTTATTTATAATATTTCTAATAAACAAACCAATTTTTCACCTTTATAGAAACTATTTTCAAAATCAAGAAAAGATTTAGACTTAACAATAATTTATCAAAACATTCTTAAAATTATAAAAAATTATTTTAAATATTATTTTAATAAAACTATATATATATATATGAGATGAGATGAGATGTGACGATAGCTAACATTGTGGATCAAAAGATGGCTTGTGAAGAGACAAAAAGGCCAGGCCAATTAAATGTTCATCCTTTTTACATTCTCCGTGTTCATAACACTTTATGAAGCGCTTTACCTTCCCAAATACCATCCCCTTTCCACTTTATCCAAAAAGGTCGTCTTAAAATAAAATAAATTATACCTTATACTATGTCGAAAATTAGGCATATTCTACCAAATACCACAGAATATGTAAACATTGTCCAACATGCCGTACGAACAAATCTTAATCTCTTCTAATGCTTATTTTTATTTTATTTCATAATTAGCTTTTTCCGATTACTTGGCATTCATTAAAACACTGCAGATCTAGAAATGTTAAGGTGCAGATTCAATTCAAAGATTATGATATATAAAAATCTCCATTGCAGTTTTAAGTATAAAAATTAGGAAATCTAGAAATAGAGGTACAATATGATTAGACTGGAAATCTGATTTCTTTGGAAGAATGAGGATCTTAAAAGTTAATACTAAATAATATATCAATTTTGGAGATTATAATAGATGAAAATATATATTGTAGATTTAAATATATAAATAAATAAGATATTAAATAGTTCATAAATTTAATTTAAAAATTGAGATAGTAAAATATTTTATCATAATATTAAATATACAAAAAAATCTTGAAATATCAACATCAAATTTAAAAAATTTTCTTTTTTTTGTTAAATAATTTAATCACAATATTTTAATGGCTAATTTTTTTTTTAATATATATTTATAGATTATTGTATTATAGAAAAAAACTATTTGGTTCAATCTAAAATTAAAACATCTTATAACCACATGTATAATTGTATATACTAACTATAGTACATCTTGTCATTAAAAGAATTGAGCAATTTGTAGGGTACTTTCAAACAAAGCCATTATATTAAAATGATGTTACCTATCACAAACTAATTCTCCATAATAGTTCAAATCCATAACACTTTAAATCACTTTATAAATGGAACCAAATATTTATAAACTTTAAAACTTTTCTTTAAGATATATATCAAATCTACAACATTAATTTAACTACTTAAGATTGAACCAATTATTTATTAACTAATTATTTTAAAACTTTAAAACTTTTCTTTAAGATATATATCAAATCTACAACAGTAATTTAACCACTTAAGATTGAACCAATTATTTATTAACTATAAGATTTATTAACATCAAATTTACAATATTAATTTTATTAATCTTTATAGAATTTTAACTATTTAACTCAATCTCAAAATTAAATATTTTTTAATTTAAAAAATAATTTATATTTATTAATAAATTATTTGTTAAATGTTGATTATTAATAATGATGTCTAGGATGCATTTTTTAAAAATAGGTTACATGTGTTATTATTTATTTTCAAGAAAGATTGTTTATAATTTAATTTTTAATTGAGATTATTTATAATTAAATATTTAATTGAAATTAATTATAATTTAGACATAGATATGCTCATAATAAATAAATTGTTCCTATATCTAAATTAACTAAATTTTTAAACAAGGATGTCAATGTATAAAAGGATGACATATTTCAATAAAAAATGATGTCACATCATCATCACATATAAAATTGACATTTCTTGAAAAACACTTTCAAATAGAAGTCACTTTAAAGAAAGAACATACATTCAAATTTATTTTCAACTAATAATATATATCATGACTTAACTACAATCTTTATTTATAATATTTCTAATAAACAAACCAATTTTTCACCTTTATAGAAACTATTTTCAAAATCAAGAAAATATTTAGACTTAACAATAATTTATCAAAACATTCTTAAAATTATAAAAAAATATTTTTAATATTATTTTAATAAAACTATATATATATATAAACATTCTCCAACATGCCGTATGAATAAATCTTAATCTCTTCTAATGCTTATTTTTATTTTATTTCAAAATTAGTTTTTTCCGATTACTTGGCATTCATTAAAACACTGCATATCTAGAAATGTTAAGGTGCCAGTGCAAATTCAATTCAAAGATTATGATATATAAAAATCTCCATTGCAGTTTTAAGTATAAAAATTAGGAAATCTAGAAATAGAGGTACAATATGATTAGACTGGAAATCTGATTTCTTTGGAAGAATGAAGATCTTAAAAGTTAATACTAAATAATTTATAAATTCTAGAGATCATAATAGATGAAAATATATATTGTAGATTTAAATATATAAATAAATAAGATATTAAATAGTTCATAAATTAAAAATTAAATTATAAACAATCTCTTGAAAATAAATAATAACACATGTAAACTAGTTGTTTAAAGATTATTTAATTTGGATATAGGAACAATTAATTTATTATGAGCATATCTATGTCTAAATTATAATTAATTTCAATGTATAGAATGGCATCTTTCAATCAAAGATGATGTCACATCATCATCACATATGAAGTTGGCATTTCTTGAAAAACACTTTCAAATAAAAGCCACTCTAATAAAAAAAACATACATTCAAATTTATTTTCAACTAATAATATATATCATATAACTTAACTCAATCTCTATTTATAAATATTTCTAATAAACAAATCAAGTTTTCACCTTTATAGAAACTATTTTCAAAATCATCAAGTAATAATATATATCATATAACTTAACTCAATTTCTATTTATAAATATTTCTAATAAACAAATCAAGTTTTCACCTTTATAGAAACAATTTTCAAAATCGAAAAAAGATTTAGATTTAACAATAATTTATCAAAAATTTCTTAAAATTATAAAAAAACATTGTTAATATTATTTTAATAAAACTATATATATATATGATGAGATGAGACAATAGCTAACATTGTGGATCAAAAGATGGCTTGTGAAGAGACAAAAAAATTTAAAAAAAAGGCCAGGCCAATTAAGTGTTCATCATTTTGAACAACCTTTTACAGGTGCCTTTCATTAGTTACAACCTTTTATATTCCCCGTGTCCATAACACTTTACACTTTATGAAGCGCTTTACCTTCCCAAATACCATCCCCTTTCCACTTTATCCAAAAAGGCTGTCTTAAAATAAAATTGTTTATACCTTATAATACGTCGCAAATTAGGCATATTCTACCTAACACCATAGAATAGGTAAACATTCTCCAACATACCGTACGAATAAATCTTAATGGCTTCTAATACTTATTTTTATTTTATTTAATAATTAGCTTTTTCCGATTACTTGGCATTCATTAAAACACAGTGCAGATCTAGAAATGTTAAAGGTGCAGATTCAATTCAAAGATTATGATATATATAAAATCTCCATTGCAGTTTGAAGCATTAAAATTAGGAAATCTAGAAATAGAGGTACAAATATGCTTATAGACTTTTTTGGAAGAATGAGGATCTTAAAAGTTAATACTAAATAATTTATAAATTCTAGAGATCGTAATAGATGAAAAAAATATTTTAGACTAAATATATAAATAAATAAAAGATATTAAATAGTTCAAAAAATCTGATAATAAATCTAGGAATAGAGGTACAGTATGCTTATAGAAAGGAAATCTGACTTCTTTGGAAGAATAGGGATCTTAAAAGTTAATACTAAATAATTATAAATTCTAGAGATCATAATAGATGAAAACATATATTGCAGACTAAATATATAAATAAATAAGATATTAAATAGTTCATAAATTCAATTCAAAAAATCTAATAATAATTTTTTTTATGACAATATTAAACATATACAAAGAAGATCTTAAAATATCAACATCAAATAACTCATCAAATTAAAAAATAAATTATTTTTTGTTAAATAATTTAATCACAATATTTTAATTATTAAATTAATTTCTTTTTTTAATATATATTTATAGACTATTGTATTATAGAAAAAAATTATTTGACTCAATCTAAAACAAAAGCATCTTATAACCACTTGTATAATTGTGTACTATAGAACTTGTTGCTATTTAAAGGATTACGCAATTTATAGGACACATACATTTAAAAAAGACATTATATTAAAATGATATTACCTATCACAAACTAATTCTCCATAATAGTTCAAGTCCATAACACTTTAAACCACTTTATAGATCAAACCAATTATTTATAAACTTTTAAGATTGAACCAATTTTTTATTAACTCTAAAATTTATTAACATCAAATTTACAATATTAATTTTATTAATCTCTATATAATTTTAACTAATTAACTCAAATCTCAAAAAAACCTACCTCAAACCCTTTCAACACGTTCCCAGCCTTCTACATGATAAATAAAAATTTATTGCTAAATTTTGAAAAATGAATTTAATTGTTGAATCATTGTTTGTTGTGTAGACATCAATAATCACATCAATTGTTCAAAAGTACACATGAAGGTACATATTACCAAACATATTGACTATATATATCTCAAATGTAAATTGATGAAATTAATCATTTTTATCTGTTCTCCATAACACGAAAAGCATATTTACCTTATATACCATAGCTATTGCCGTAAGGGCCCGTTTGGACGCAGGCATACGGAATGCCGGATATAGTCAATTCTGGAAAATGCTGCAATTCTGGAATATCATATCCTCAAAATGATATTCGGAATATGTGTTTGACCCGTTTGGACGCACCTGGAAGATGACCGAGAAGATGTATTTTCCGCGTTTGGGTGCCACATTTTGGAATTGGAATATGCACTGAATGAGAATTTGTTTTTAATTTCTTTATAACAATTTGTGATTTTTTCAAATGTTATGATGCTTTTCACATTTTGTTCGTGTTTTTGAATATTTATTTTATTTTTGTAATAAAATAATATTATAATATTTTATTTTGTTTTTGAATATTTATTTTATTTTTGCAATAAAATAATATGATAATATTTTATTTTGTTTTTGAATACTTATTTTATTTCATTTGTATGCGATTTTGAATATTTATAATATTTTGAAATAAAATTATGTTTATAAGTTTATAAAATTTTTAACATTCTGTATAACTTTTTTATTAAAAAAAAAATCCTATACAAATTTATAAAATATGTAGACCCAAAATACACAAATTTATAAACAAGTCATTTATTTTATTATTTATTTTTTACAAAATGTTGCCAACCCAGCTCAATAGGAGCACCGGTAGGAAAGAGCTGGGTGAAGAAAACCTCCAGTCTAGCCCCACAAAGTCATGACCTAATATAAAATTACAACTTGAATGAGGCATTCCTCATTTTACATAATGCAGATACAGTGGAGACATTCCTCATTTTACATAATGCAAATATAGTGTTACAACTTGAATGAGGCATTCCTCAGTTTACATAATGCAGATACAATGTTATAATTTAGTCTGATGAGTCTTTGACGCTCTGTCATGCCCGAACTCTTGTTTTTGTCTCTAGGCACTGCATACATAGAACATACAACTACTTTGTGCTTTTGTTAGTACACCAATGAAGTACATTCAGTTGCTCACTTTTGTATGAGTTTTTTTTTAAAAATCTTATTAATTATTATTACCTTCTATGACCCCCTTTGATTCTTACCTGAATGATCCACGCTTGTCAAGATAAAAACACGACCAATTAAATGAGTTTATACATGATATATCTATGTTAACCTCAAAATTCCTCTATAAACCTGGGTTAGAATTCTACAAAACAATAACCACGAAAACAACGTTAAATCATGTGACTAATACCAGATTGGGGCTCACCTAAGCCATAAACATGAAAAATTATTGTGAAAAAAACTATGTGGACCATATATATGCGCACTTGGGGCGAAGAGGAGTTATGCCATATCCATATTATAATATTTAGTTATAATATCAAAATACAAAATTGAATAATTCCTGAGCTCATATCCGTATATTACAATATCAAAATACAAAATTGACTAGTTCTTGAACTCATCTCCACATATTACAATATCAAAATACAAAACTGAATACTTCTTGAGCTCATCTACGCATATGGTCGCACAAAAGATATGCAATTACAATACAGAGAAGGCATCGTAAAAATTTAATTTCGTTTGTCCTAGCTTGACAACTATTGCACTCAAATCCTGGATTGTGGATGAGTGGAGATGGGCGGATGTCTGGATCGTGGATAACTGGAGATGGGTGAATAGATGTAGATGGGTTGTCATCGACCCATCTAAAGTACCCACAATCATGATAGCCCTGCGATGCCCAATCTACATTAGTATTGAATACTATTTACATTACAAACATTAAATATAATAAATAGTAGTTACATTACAAACATTAAATATATACACATTAGCAACCTTTTTTTTGTTTGGACAACACCAATATTGTCATCCAGGGTTCTCCACTGACCGTGAAATCTTCAACTGGCACTGCCCACCACCACATCGACAACTTGGCACATTGATCAGAGCCATCAAACCGATTTCAATAATGCACCTATATCAACAATCCCAAAATTAAACAATAGCAATAGCAATAAGACACTCAATATTCAGACACTCTGACAGCGCATGCTTATAATCCACACACACGAAGTAGGCTCACACACATGAACTAGACACTTTACAAACTATTTCTAGAATTAAACTAGAAACTTCTATGCTAAATATGTGTGGAGAAACTATACAAAATAGGAATGGCTTTTGTGTTATATTTGGTTTTGAATTAAATAGGGACTTTGTGGTAGAAGATGAATTTGCCTCACATACCATACATCTTTTCACTTTGTCTCCCATGGCAAACCAAAATGTCAACACCTTGTTATCTATCACTAGTGTATCCATTTCATCTTTTTCCTTGCTCCAAGCATTCAATATTGTATGTATTCCTAAACACCCTTGTTATATAGCTCTTCGAAAGAGATATATAATGGTTTAGTTGAAGCCACAATTTGTGTTCCTTATCTAGTGGGCTATGCAAATGAGAATAATTATGCTCTTTCTTCTGGGTCAGACATTGTAAAACTAGTGATCCTTTCTCCAAAAGTGGATAGGGTTTGTGAATGCTTCAGAAGTGGATTGGTGGAAAAGTTATCTCATGGAGGAAGGGTGTGTTCCTTTTCAAATGGAGTTTGTAGGAAATGAAGAAAAAGATGAACATGACAAGCCTGATACTTCTAATTTGTAATAAAACAAATCATATTTGAAATGGTATTATAAAATCTTATATTTGTTGTTTTACCCTTTAAAGGCATCTCTGTTGTCCTCCTCATTGTACTAAATTCACTCTTTTTCATATTATTCCCATCCCCTTGTGCTGCATACTGCTCCCCTTGATTTGGGTGTTGTTTTGGACAGTATCCAAAAAATGGCAGTAGGTCTCTTGAGCATATCCTAAACAACAGTGAAGGAAGTGGCCAATAATGAGCACTTTCATTATATAGTGCGGTGACCCAAAAGCAGAGCAGGTGGGACCTCATTCAAAGAGGATTGAGTTCCATCACTCTCTTTTTTTATGGTCAAGATTCTGTAAAAAGATCGGTTTATGGGCCTCAAAACAGAGAGTTTTCATTAGTTAGCACAGTGCTCAAATGCTTTTTCAAAAGTAAGAGAGAGTGCACAATTCCTAGAGACCAAATTGATGCTTGACAGGCAAACACCCAATTCATGATTGAGAAACACATATGTACGTGTCAAGATATATATATATATATATGCAACATGTATTTCAACGAGGACAAAGGTAATTTTTCTCTGATTCATTAGCACAAGCAGTTCTAGTAAAAGCATGTTCAATACTGATACTAGTTACAGTTCCCTATCTTCACCCAAAGGCAACGTAAAATGCATCAAGTCATGAAGCCTAGCATGGACTCTCTGTCAGATAGAGCCATTGTCTTGCATGAAATTAGTCATTCTGTAGACACTGGTCTAGTGTTGTCAACAGACCCAAATAGTTCAAAGATACTCGAACCAATCAAATGTTTTATGGGGTGCATTTTTGTATTAGGTAGAAAGGATTCTTCATACAGCTGAAAGTCTCGAACCTTTCCCCACCCCCCAAAAAATATCACTTGTACTGTCATGAGCAGTCATGAGGACTAGATAGATACATTATAATATTTGTAATTTCCACTTGAATGTATTGCTATTCAACCACATTTATGGGCCTGTTTGGACCACGACACACAGTAGCATCTACATAGAAGAATATCCCAGGTGTAACAAGTTCTAAGAATATACCAACAATTCTAAGAATTTCCCTAGCACACAGTAGCATCTACAGAGAAGAATATACAACATGAGGGCAGTCACTGTAAAGACAACATGATAATGTACACTCATTGTATGTGTACATTATCATGTTGTCTTTACAGTGACTGTCCTCATTCAAGTGGCAATTACACAAGGGACAGTCACTGTGAGATGTCCTCATTTGTGTCATGGATAAATTTGCAAATCAGATACATAAAGAGTACATAAAATGAACAGCTGTAGAGTAATTTTACTGTTTACATGATTATCCTAGCATGATCTTGGCTCTAATACCAATAATAATGCAAAGGAAGGAGTGCTTCAACCTAACATACAATATCCTAATCAATTTTCAACCGTGGAAACTCTGGTTATGAATTTATTACTCTCGCTGGAAATCCTAGTTAGGGTCAGGACAGTCAACATGAAAAATACCATAACTTAATCAAAATCCAATGAAATTTCATGAAACCAGCTGTCTTTGAAAGGTAAAAGACAATATCAACATTATCAATCATGTGCAGGTTCGTACCAGACTGTACAGAGCCATACCATGCCTATTTTCAAATTGTAACTTTTAGAAAAAACAAACTTTCAGGGCAGCCAATGGTATTTTTATCATATCTTGCTCAAAACTT
The DNA here is from genome assembly GCA_027943335.1 of Chamaecyparis obtusa. NCBI lineage: Eukaryota > Viridiplantae > Streptophyta > Pinopsida > Cupressales > Cupressaceae > Chamaecyparis > Chamaecyparis obtusa. The sequence goes on along the minus strand of BSBK01009580.1, from coordinate 105,741 downwards.
AACAAAATTACATGAAACCAATTGCATTTGAAATCTAAAAGCCAACATCAACTTTTCCAAGCACAACCCTTCAACACAACTCTCAACACTTGAAAATGGATTAGTAGTTCAACTTAAACCAATGACATTCCATTCATTCTATCAAATATCTTCATACTACATTACATAGTCTTAATGGAGAGAAACGTTAGTTAGTTTTGATTTTAAACAGAAGACCTAATAAACATCGATCAACTAAAGTCCAAACTTCAATTTCATATATTGGATTCTCTCCCCTTCATCCATTGTCAAGAACAATGCGGCTGATTGTGGATCATGCATTAACTTTTCGTATGCTTCAATTATAGTAGAGTTGCGAAGGCCAGGGATTGCTTTAAGTGCTTTATGCAACTCCGCTGCCTCATTTCTCAAACTAGATGATTTATCCACTTTCAGAGGCTGTGCAAGGCCTGATGTAATGCCTGCAGACATATCTTTGATCACTTCACAAATCGAATCCAACGAACCTGCCAATGTTCCCCTCCTCCTCTTTTGCCTCCTTGACGATGTTGAAGGGTTATCTTTGCCGCTTGCAGTAGATTGGTTCGATGTAGGTGTATCAATAGATTCGTTATCATCATTAGACAAATCAGCAACAGTCTCAAAACATGCATTATCCATACCATGATAACTGAAATCTTCATCATCAATGAAATCCTCCTCCGTCTCTTGAGCTGTTGCAGCTACAGTGCCCTCAGCTATGTCATTCCCAACAATACAGGATAATTCATTGTAGTATTGAAATGGCTGCCTCTTATACATTCTGGCATTTTTAAATTCCTTTCTCTGTATCATGGCATAACAATTGAATTCATTATTGGTCCTTCATTACTTAAAAAGATATATTCAACTTAAAAGGAGATTTGAAGACCATGTTACCTTCAACAACTCATCCCAAACACTATCATCAGCATCCATAGTTTGGGTAGTCTCATTCCAAGCTAAGCCACTTGTATTCCTCAAGTCTTTCATAACTCTATACCCTTGTTTCCAAGTTTTCAGCTTGTTCTTGAAGTTTTCCTTCGATAGCTTCATTTTCATCTCATTATTGAACCTCCTTTCGATGGCTGTCCAAGCCTCTTTCTTGAAACCCCCTTCAGCTTTCTTTCCAAGCTGCACTTGCTCCTGTAGCAAGTCTAGCAACTTGCGTTCCATCTCTTTTGTCCAGAACACCTTCTTGGAAGAAGAAGTTGCTTGGATAACTTGAACGTCGCCATCCATAGACATATCTGATGCACACACAACATGATAATGTACACTCACTGTAAGGACAGTCACAAATGAGGAGAGTCACTCTAAAGACAACATGATAATGTACACTCACTGTAAGGACAGTCACAAATGAGGACAGTCACTCTAAAGACAACATGATAATGTACACTCACTATAAGGACAGTCACAAATGAGGACAGTCACTCTCAAGACAACATGATAATGTACACTCACTATAAGGATAGTCACTCTAAAGACAACATGATAATGTGCACTCACTGTAAGGACAGTCACAAATGAGGACATCTTACAGTGAGTGCACATTATCATGTTGTCTTTACAGTGACTGTCCTCATGTGTGACTGTCCTTGTCATATAATATAGCAACATTAAACATAACATGACAATATTAAATATAACATGACTTAACATTAAATATAAAATATAGCAACATTAAACATAACATGAGAATATTAAATATAATATGACAACATTAAATATAACAACATTGAATATAACATGACAACACTAAATATGGCACAACGGCTTTTATTAATGTATAGTATCAGTTTGTGAAATTTATGAAATCTGACATTAGTTTAAACATTGCCATAATAGTTATTCAACCGACTAAGATCGAGATCTATAGTCTTCCCACATCCTTCTTGCTATTTCATCTCGAAAATTGGCCCAATCATCTCTTTCGCGCTGGCTCAACCCATATGTCTCAAGCACTGGTACATCTATCCCATCACGACCATCTTCCTCTTCAAATTCTACCTCAGATGGAAGGCCGTCCTCTATCGTAATGAAGTTGTGAAGTATGCAACATGCCAAAACAATATGTGTTTGTGTCTTGATTTGATAAGATGTCGCATGCTTCAATATAGGAAAACGCTGCTTCAATATCCCAAATGTACGCTCTATTAAATTCCTAAGCGAGGAGTGTCGATGATTAAACAACTCGTGTGAGGTGTTTATTGGGTTTGCTCTTGAAAACTCCTTTAGGTGGTAGTGTGTGCACCGATAAGGCGCGAGAAATCCTGGTACGTTAGGATATCCAGCATCGACCAAATAATATTTACCTAAACAAAACAAAATGTCATTGTCATAACGTTGTCTTATTTTTCGTATGCTTCAATAATATAATCATATTTTACAAACCTGGGGGAACTACCAATGGATCAGCTCTAGATAGAGCTGAAGCTAGAACACGGCTATCTGCAGCAGACCCTTCCCAACCAGCAAGGATGTATTGAAACTTATAATCAAATGAACACACTCCCATAACATTTTGTGACAAGTTGCCTTTTCTATCACGATATTTAGCTTGCAGGTTGACATCGATAGTGACTGGTATATGCGATCCATCCATTGCTCCCACACAGTCCTGTAGTCAGATAAATCATAGGTCTAATGAACACGCAATAATAGGATTACAACTCTACACAAAATTAAACCACTGGGAGATATACCTTGAAGAATGGATCAAAACGGATCTTCCCACTGATTTCTCGAGGAGTGTTTAGACCAGGGGGTACAAAATAATCCGAATGGAGCACCAAGATAGCCCTCAAGACCTTGTGGAAGTATTGGCTTACCATCTCTCCAGAGTGCCCAAAGTTATGGGCAATCTTACGATTCCTCAAATTGTGGCCAAGAGTATGGAGGAACATGACTAATTGTTCTTCTATCGTGATGAATTCTGTATCTCTGATGCTTCCTTTTTGCCTTAAAATATTGGCTAGTTTAAAGAAGGATCGTCTAGTCATGCGTATTTGGTCATGGCAATCCATCTCATTGGAGTTGATAACACGCTTATAAAAAGGAATTGCATCTCTTGTGCGCTTACGCATATTTCGACTACCCTCTTTTATACACTCCGCTATGGACACGACAAGGGTGGCAAGAACAATTACAACAACAGGCAAGACTCTTGTCCTCCTCATAATCTCTCCTTCTATTTCAATATTATCTTCATCATCAATATCATCAATGAGATCCATTGAATTACCTAAAAATACCAACAAAACAACATAAGAAAACACCCAACTATAATGCATAAGAATAGAGTTGCAGGTTGAGTATACAACATATGTAGACAAGAAAGTACCTTGTGTAATTTCACAAAATGAGAAGTTCTCACAGTGACTGTCCCTTGTGTAATTGCCACTTGAATGAGGAGAGTCACTGTAAAGACAACATGATAATGTACACTCACTAGAAGGGCAGTCACAAATGAGGACAGTCACTCTAAAGACAACATGATAATGTACAAATACATTCAAATGGTAATTACACAAGGGATAGTCACTGTGAGATGTTCTCATTTGTGACTGTCCTTGTCACAAATGAGGACATCTCACAGTGACTGTCCCTTGTGTAATTGTCACTTGAACCATGCGAATGCTTTTCTTCTTGAACAAATGAGGACATTATCAAGAAGAAAAGCATTAATGTGGTTCAATACCAATAGGCAATACATTAAAGTGGCAATTACACAATGGACAGTCACTGTGAGATGTCCTCATTTGTGATTGTCCTTACAGTGAGTGTACATTATCATGTTGTCTTTAGAGTGACTGTCCTCATTTGTTGAAGAAGAAAAGCATTAATGTGGCAATTACACAATGGACAGTCACTGTGACATGTCCTCATTTGTGACTGTCCTTACAGTGAGTGTACATTATCATGTTGTCTTTAGAGTGACTGTCCTCATTTGTTGAAGAATAAAAGCATTAAAGTGGCAATTACACAATGGACAGTCACTGTGAGATGTCCTCATTTGTGACTGTCCTTACAATGAGTGTACATTATCATGTTGTCTTTAGCGTGACTGTCCTCATTTGTTGAAGAAGAAAAGCATTAATGTGGCAATTACACAATGGACAGTCACTGTGACATGTCCTCATTTGTGACTGTCCTTACAGTGAGTGTACATTATCATGTTGTCTTTAGAGTGACTGTCCTCATTTGTTGAAGAATAAAAGCATTAAAGTGGCAATTACACAATGGACAGTCACTGTGAGATGTCCTCATTTGTGACTGTCCTTACAGTGAGTGTACATTATCATGTTGTCTTTAGAGTGACAGTCCTCATTTGTTGAAGAAGAAAAGCATTAATGTGGTTACACAAGGACAGTCACAAATGAGGACATCTCACAGTGACTATCCCTTGTGTAATTTCCATTTGAATGTATTTGTACATTATCATGTTGTCTTTAGAGTGGCTGTCCTCATTTGTGACTGCCCTAGAAAGAGGCAGATATCGTCTTTCTAAGTATCATGAGGGAACTAGTCTAGATTCAAGGCACTTTTTGATCAAAAAGGTTTTGAAGGCTACAAGACTATGAATCCAAGTAAATTCTCTAGGAGGAAAATTATTTCTATTGAAATATAAAAGGAAGTCCAAGTCTTCAATTAAAACTACGAGAATTTCAAACTACTATTAATGTTATTTCTCTTTAATGATTTTTAAAATGTTGATATTAAATCTTTCAAGTCATGGCAAAAGAATTGGAAATGCCATCATGGCACCATTTCATGATTAGAATCCTAATAAAACATATTTATAGCCTTATCCTTATCTTTAGATAATTTGTCAAGTAAACCATTATATTTTTCAACAAAAGTGGATGGGTTTGCACTTGATATATTAAATAAGAGTCATTACATTTTGAGAAACTTGAAAACATTCATAAGGCTGCTAACAACACTGGATAACCATACTTATTATAGTGATTAAAATAAAGCACAGTTTGACAAACCATACTTATTAAAGTGATAATGTGGTTCAATAGCAATACATTCAAGTGGCAATTACACAAGGGACAGTCACTGTGAGATGTCCTCATTTGTGATTGTCCTTGTCACAAATGAGGACATCTCAAGTGATTGTCCCTTGTGTAATTGTCACTTGAATGTATTGCCCAAAAAATGGGCATATCGTCTTCCACTTGAAAAGGTGGAATTGGAATATCGGGCTCGCATTCCGGTTTCCAAATGCCAATTTTGAAAATGTCGTCGGGTCCGCGTGGGTTTTATGATTTTTGACATCCGCTTTATTACCTTGTTTTGACATCCGCTACAGTTATTATTACATCGTGTGTTCATTGGAAGCCCTCTCTGGTTCGAGCTGCATCTTCCTACATCTTCTTCAACAAATGAGGACAGTCACTCTAAAGACAACATGATAATGTACACTCACTGTAAGGATAGTCACAAATGAGGACATCTCACAGTGATTGTCCATTGTGTAATTGCCACATTAATGCTTTTCTTCTTCAACAAATGAGGACAGTCACTATAAAGACAACATGATAATGTACACTCACTGTAAGGACAGTCACAAATGAGGACATCTCACAGTGACTGTCCATTGTGTAATTGCCACATTAATGCATTTCTTCTTCAACAAATGAGGACAGTCACTCTAAAGACAACATGATAATGTACACTCACTGTAAGGACAATCACAACTGAGGACATCTCACAGTGACTGTCCCTTGTGTAATTGCCACTTTAATGTATTGCCTATTGGTATTGAACCACATTAATGCTTTTCTTCTTGAACAAATGATAACATTATCAAGAAGAAAAGCATTAATGTGGTTGAATACCAATACATTAAAGTGGCAATTACACAAGGGACAGTCACTGTGAAGGTATTTCAATCCCTCCAACACTTGTCTGGCAACCTTAGCAATTAAAGGACTCTGTCATCTTTGTCTTGTGCTTCAACAAATCGGCAAGGGAGCCTCCATCCATGTTCTCCAGAACATAATTAATGTTTCCTCCCTCATGGAAAATACCCTGACATTTGACAACATAGGGAGAATCGATTTTCCTGAGGATGTCCATCTCCCTTGTTATGAGGGGTGAATCATGGTCGAGGCGGATGACTTTGAGGGTGTAGAAGGAAGATGATTTGCGGTGGAGGGCTTTGTACACAATGCCTTGGCTGCCATTGCCCAGAATTCCAACTCTTTCCAAATCAGAGATCTTCTGTATGCCCTGAATGGGAGGAAGGGGTAGGGGAGCCCTCTGGTTTTGTAGAGGGATGGGAAGCTGCAATCCCAAACGTTTCTTGGACTCCATTATCAAGTATCACTGCTTGGGGAAAAGTATTTGGCATACATTTGGGGAAATTAAGATGGGTGAAAGGGTATATAAAGAGGCATCCAATCCAAATCATACAGAGAGAGAAGTACCTACAGGCCTGTGGCTCATGGCTGACGGAAGGTAGGAGATTTTTTATTATAGAGTTAACTGTCCATGGATGTACAATCTGCATAATTTTCCTATTCTGTAGCTGGTTCTCCTACGGAAACAAGGTGCCATTAAACCAGTTATGGGCATTGGACCATTTTAACTAGTTATGGGCATTGGGGATCCATGAATGTACCATTTACACAAGTTATGGGCATTGGGAATCCATGAATGTACCATTTACACCAGCTATGGGCATTGGAATCCATGAATAAACTATTTAAAAACAGTTACGGGAACTGGGTATCCATGAATGTACCATTTTAACCACTTATTGGCACTGGGAATCTGTTATGTACCAATTTAATCACAGCTACGAAAATTGGGTATCCATGTATGTAACATTTTAACCAGTTAGGCACTGGGTGTCCATGAATGTACCATTTACACTAGTTACCCATAAAGATAAACGGACGAATACAAATGCAGAAACGAATACAAATGCAGATAAATGGCTGAGGGAGTATACATACAACAAATAAACGGATGAGGAAGATGCAGCTTCGAACCAGATGCAGGAAGATGAAGCTTCGAAGAAGATGCAGGAAGATGCAGCTCGAACCAGAGAGGGCTTCCAACGAACACGCGATGTAATAATAACCGTTGCGGATGTCAAAACAAGGTAATAAAGTGGATGTCAAAAATCATAAAACCCATGCGGACCCGACGACATTTTCAAAATTGGCATTTGGAAACTGGAATGCGAGCCTGATATTCCAATTCCACCTTTTCAAGTGGAAGACGATATGTCCATTTTTTGGGTAAAATTGGAATATCAGAATTCCAATTCCATCCTTCGATGTCGCACACAAACAATGGATATCGTCTTCGGAATTTGATATTCTGGTATATCGGTCGATATGCTTGCGTCCAAACGGGCCCTAAACGATTTGACAATTCACCACAGATTACTTGTTTTGAGTTTTACGAGTTTTACCAGCTGAATTAACTGTAAAACTCAAAATAGTTTACCAGGATGTGACATAATTGCAGAGTCCAAGAGATGCTAACTATTGCCGTATACGATTTGACAATTCACCACGGATTTACTTCTTAGTTTTACCAGCTGAATCAACTGAAATCTGAAAATGGTTTTTACCAGGATGTGACATAATTGAACAGTACAAGAGATGCCATTAGCCAAGGTATTTAAGAGAATGAATTAGACAAACTAGCCATGTCAGCTACAATATGTCTTTATTTGGTGAGAACGTGTATCGGGCGCATAAAGTCCGAAACTTTATCATTTTAAAAAAGAACCCATCTATTTACTAATATTTTGCATGGGCGCGAAGCGACAGAAAGCCTGATAAGCTGTAGCTTTCCGAGCAGGTCCTGACATCCTATCTTTACGTCATTACAAGATAAAACAAGAAACTGCTGACCACCTTAGTACGTTTTCACTTAATTAAACACTAGATGTTTTAATTCATTTGTAACTTAATTAAACACTGAGATGTTTTAATTCATTTGCAACAACACAGAGCTGTTCAGAAGAAATAAGAACATAATTGAATTTCTGATGAAAAGCAATACAATGAAGCACCACCTCAGTCCTTCCCTCCCAAAGCCTGCATTTTTCATGTACAAAACATAGCGCGGCTCAGCCCCTCCTCGAGCCTCCCAGACGACTAACAGAACTACATATAGCCATTACTAGACTTCATATATATACTAAATATCCAAACCATCTAATAGCCGGTGGGTAATGTGCAGCTTCCAAAATCTGGAGATCAAAAAAGAAAACAAACAAAAGATTAGAGAAATAATGAAGATCAAATGAAGAACGATGAAACATGCAACTGATCAGATGAATAATGGAGAAGCAAACGATGAACCAGACAAACAGATTAGATCGATAATGAAGACAAATTAAGAACAAACAAAAAATGAAGGACCATAAGATTCGATGAATAATGAAAATGCATGAAGCGACAATGATAAAAAATAACCAAACAGATTAGATGAATAATGAAGATAAAAGAAGCAGCAACGATGGATTAAGGGTTCAGAAGTTACTCGGAGGCTGAGTGACGACATAAGCGGCACCACCGAAGTAGCAAGATCCCGCCTTTCGGCTGTTCTTCTGATAATAGCTGTTGAAAGCGTACGACGCGTGCGCTTCCAAAGTATTAGGATTATAGCAGGCCGCGTCAGGTTGGATCTGCTGACCATCTGTGTTGGTGTTAGTTAATTCCAAGTCACCGTTTCATTTTCAGTTTGATCTGTAATTTGTGGATGGTAACTCTTTCATTCTGTCCTCCAATTGCTGCGTGAAAGAAGTGTGATTACCAATCATGCATTAAGTCTAACTTGGTGAACTGTCATTTATTTCCTGATTTTTCTCTCCACCGTGATTTGCTATTGTTAACTATGGCTCTTCATTAGCAGTTTCAATTTCTATAAATCTGCACTATGTGTGCAATGTAAATAAGGGCATATCATTATTTTTTGAGAGATTAGCATTCTAGTTTAACATGCTCTGTTTTTTTTGTAAAGGTTGCTTTGTTTTGTCTTTTCCTTAGCTAGATCTATACAACCATAGCTACAAAATTCTACAATCTGCACTACCTTCACCATAGGCAAATCAAGCGCACTCTGAAGCTTCTCATTGCCTGCTTTGCCATTAGCCACGCACCAGGTCTGAGATCCAGTGTTGCCGTTGCTGCTATGGCGGGGCTTTGTGGTAGAGTGACTCGAACTCGGGACCTCCGGTGGCGCGTTCTTGATAGCTTCAGCAGTGAGCGCAATGTCGTAGACCTTGGCTTTAGTGGGGTAAAATAAACCGTAGTTGCGCTCCGAGGTTGGGCCGGGCTTCTTGTTCTCATTGAAGAGAGCGAAGAGGAAGGTGTTGAGCGCTGCCTTGGGCTGCAATGGTGTGCCGCTGTTGGAGAGGATGTGCTTTACCAGGTTGCCGTTGTATGTTGCCACATTGTCCATTCCGGTGCCGGTTTCATCCTCGTCGCCCTTAGAAGGCCATCCTATCTCTGTGACGACGATATCTAGGGTACTGTGGCTGAGAGCTGAAGCAGCTGCAAAGATGGCATCAAGTTGAGCGTCGAAGAGGTTTTTGTACATCAAATCTGTGGCTGCATAAATTAACCAAAAATGAATGTAGACACCTTATCGAAAACTCCTCACGGTATGTCATCATTGCAAATGATTTGTATAGGAGAGGTTTACACAGAACTTACTTAGGTGTTTAGAAAAAGAGGAGTCAGAACATGTGTTAGCTGAAGTTCACATCGGCATATGTGGATCTCATTCTAACAGTCTGACGTTGGCTTGTAAACTCCTACGAGATGGCTGCTATTGGCCAAACATGGAAAAGGAGGCAACAAGGTATGCGAGAGCTTTCAAGAATGGGCATTTGATCTCATGGCAATCTCATACACGCTCCCGCAATGGAGCTCATTCCTTTTATAACACAATGGCCCTTCCAACAATGGGCATTTGATCTCATCTAACAGATATATTTGTCCTCGTCAAACATACACAAATTCATTATAATAGTCATAGAATATTTTACCACGTGGGTTGAAGAAGTCTCACTCACTACAAGAACGGGCAAATAGGTGGCTCTGTTTATTTTGAATTGCATCATCTGTCGATACGGTATTCCATCCTCCATCATTACTAACAATGAAGGATAGTTCAAGAACAGTGATATATCATAACTCTGCACGAAATTCAAGATTACACAACATTTTTCTTTGATTTACTATCCACAAGGTAATAGCAAGGCCGAAGCCTCCAACAAAAATTTGCTTAAAATTTTGCATCATACTATCAGCAAGTTGGGAAGAGATTGGCACATGTAGCTCAATTTAGCATTATGGGCTTACCGTACAAGCATCAAAATGCCTACAGGGGCAACACCTTTCGCTCTTATCTATGGCATTGAAGCGGTTTTACCCATTGAAGTGGAGCTCCCATCTCTGAGAGTTTCCTTACACCAACTAATCCCTTATGAGGATTACAGAATATCTAGATTGTAAGAGTTAGAACTGTTGGATGAACATAGACAGCTGGTGTTCGATCATCTCTGAGCTTACCAAAAGAGAATGTCAAGAGGATATAACAAAAAGGTTAAACCATGAGAACTTCAGGTGGGTGACCTTCTATTGAGAGAGAATCTCCGCAACCAGTCACACAAGGAACAAAAGGGGAAATTTGAGTCTAACTAGTTGGGCCCCTACATTATCACTGCAACATTTGGCTCTAGCACATACCGGCTCTCTACACCAAAAGGAGAACATATCTGAGAGCCCATGAACACACTCCATTTGAAGAAGTTATATGCCTAAACATTCTCTGCATCCAGCAGCATGTACATAGATAAAAGTCTTGAAAAAATCATAAACATTATAAAAAGTCCTAAAAAAAATTCTAAAAAGTGGAAAAAGTACTGAAAAAAATGATCACCTTGGTGAAAACCTAGAAAACAGGCACTTTGATGCATCAACCAATAAAACTCAAAAAAATTGAAAAGAGCATAAAATTTTGAAAAATGAAAAAGTGCCTTGGTGAAAACCTGGTAAACAGGCACCTTGGTAGCAAAAACAAATATCTTCCAAGTAGGTGAAAATCTAGTGAATAGGCGCCTCTTGTAATTCAGTGCTCCATCTATGAAACAAGCATCTTGGCATCCTTTATTAGCTTCATTTTTCACATAACCTTCAATCACTTTCATGACACATCGGTTGTTCCACGCTACACTACCACATATTGGAATTGGTATGTATCTTTGTCCTAGGATATTCAAGTCTGGCTAGGGGGCAATGTCCTATCATGACAGTCAGTTAGAGCATCATCTACAACAAATCAGAGTTATTTTTCCAAAAACCACTAAGAGGTTAATCAATGAGACACATTGGTGTTTCTCAACACCCCACAATGTGGTGACACCAATAAATAAGTGTTTCTTAACACTAATCAGATACACTCCAATCATAATCCAAACGAATGAAAAACTTGGACGATCAATTAGTGTTTCTTAACACTAAACACTTTCACAAGCTAGAACGTACAACACAAACAACAACAACAAAAACTTTATGAATTGAGGCTGATCACATATCTATTATGACTTGACAATGTCTAAAGGACTAGAGAAGCAATGAAACTTGTGAATTTTCTTTGTATGATGTTTTTTATTATTCAATTTACTAATTATCCCTTTACATGTAACTCAACGATGTCTAAAAATGACTAGAGAAACATAGATTGGGGCATAATCATTATCTTTTTTTCCTACTTGTCAGTGTAGCTTCGATGATCTTAAACTATCCAATAAATTGGGTGTCTTTGATAAGTGCCTCCATCTTGATTGGAATGCCACACGTACCTTGACTCTTTTTATATGGATACTAAGGTGAGGTTGTATCTATCTCCTTGTCTGTTATTCTTTTTGTTTACCCAAGGACCATTGAGGTCATCCTCGCCTCATATGCATTGATGCTTATGGTTATTTGCAATATCAATTGGAAATGATGCTCGGGTCATCTTGGATTTTATGCCCTAGTGATTGTGTAAGTTTCCTACATTTTTCTGATATATGTCATATTCATATTCTCATGGTCGTAGTGGTACCAATGAGAATTGTACTAGTAACAATGTCCCACAAACATTCAATGATGAAAATTTTCAAAGCAAGCTCAGTGACATAGTCATAGGGTGCATTCATGGTAGTTTTCCATTTTGCTCTTTTTGGACAACATTACTCTTTCACCAATGTTATTTCCCCCCTGGAATGTGAGGCTTGCTATTGAGCTCGCCATCTTCTTCTCAGGCGATCAACTGCGTCATTAGAGATATGATCGAGTACCTATGCATCAAAAAGACAAATTTCCTGCACAAAGATGTTAGAAATTATTGCATATATAAACATTTATCAATATAAGCATGTATCCATTTGCATATACATTTCAGTCCATTATGCATCCATTTTGAAACCACTGCATACATAATACATCCATTGCATAATATATTAAATCAACTACGTAATCATTTCATATTCATCTAATATATCCATGACATAAACATCAAATAAATATTTGCATTCGTGATCATCATACATACATCAATAGACAACACATCCATTAAAGCATCAGAAGGAAATAAAATATCTCATAATAACCAATGGTACATAAGCACAAAGAAGATCAAATCATATATATCTATATCATCTTAATGTCAATGTGCTACATCAAAATATATCAACTTCATTGGAGCAAGTCATCATATACAATAGCCAAAAATGGGGTACGAGAATGGAATATCAAAATTAGGAGGCTAGTTCTCTACCGTATCCTTAGTATTTGGAGCTTGTGGAGGTGGTGGTGGAGGAGGTACAACCTCATCAGCACACGACATTTATGTGCCCTAAGATCTATCTACAAACTACAAGAAGGGCATGACTTGTTGCACCACCGAAACAACTACACTATACACTGCCACATAGTAAGAAGCCCAACTAATCTAATGTGTCGCCACTCGTTGGTGGTGATCCCTCTTTTCTGTTAGCATGGCTATCCATTGATCTCACTCTTCTATAACTATGGCTATCCTTTGGTCTCTCTCAGCTATAAGCTCATTTATCCATTTGTCTGCTCTGATAACCTAGTCTGAGCTACAACAACCTCAATTTGTAGAGCCCGTACATGATCACGAAAAGAGAGGATCAAATCCTGTGGAGTCCTTTGTCTCAGAACCTCCTCCTCACCACCTCTGAATGCCTCCTCATCCATCACATCCTCTATAGCCCTCTCCCTAACCTGTTTCTCTCCTCCCCCTCCTAGTGGATCTCTCTGCTCCTCTCCAACTTGTACATATGATCTCACACTAGGTCCTACACCCCCGCTATCTCTCCTACTTTGTTGAGGTGTCTCTCTTCTCAAACTAGCTCTTGCATCTCCCTCTCTCGATCTTTTCCTTGTGTCTCTTCGACCATGTGGTGGTGGAGGTGGTAGCGGTGTGTCACCCTCATCGTCAATCTGTGGGATAGGATTCGTTGGATCTGTAAAACACAGAAAGGGATGCTTGCCAAAATGCTCCCTATAATTTGGCAACATACCTACATCTTCTACTACCTGTAGGTAGTCCCATCTAGCCCTCCTGACCAAACCTAAATCATGTAGGGTGGTCGTTGCCACCAATCTTGGTCCCCATCTGGATCTGACCTCATCTACAAATCAGGCATATGCAGTGAACTCCCGTGACATAACCTATTGGCGGCCATACTAACGTAGAACCTGAGATAACACAAACCTCTCCAAGATAGCATGTGTATGACCAATCAGTAGTTGGGTCACAAACATCTCTCTCGGTTGTGCTCGCCAGTCCCCCACAACTTTGTCCCCAAATATGGTCTTCATGTGATCACCATTATGTCATCAATCTAATGCCTCCAATAGGTGGTCTTCCCCAAATGGGGTTGCACAACGTAACCTATAAAACCTGTAAATGAAGGGTTACCTTGCAATCCTAGCATCATCACACACAGGGAGATCCTCCCAAGCCTAGATCTAAAGAATCAAGACCCTTGCAGCTAAGGTTCTCACTCCCCGATAAATGACCTCATGCAACTCATGATACATATGTGCTAAAATGCACGATCCCCACCCTAGCTTTGCTAGGCTAGCCAACAAGCTCTTTAATATGGGACCCCATCCACTTTGGAATCCTTGTTGTCCTCTATTTTGCATGAGAAAACAACCTATATATCTAGCCATCACACATGCTAGGGGTGAAACCTGGCTATACCTCGACATCATGGTATCCCACCCTACCCATCTCCCTAGGATGTCATCATCCTAGAATATCCTACAAATAGCTAGCATCCCAGGGCAATGTGACGCCTCCTACTCTACTAGGGTACCACAGAAAGGAACACGAAGGATATGATAGATGTCCTCCAGTGTCACAGTAATCTCACCAGTGGATAAGTGGAATGTGTTGTTCTCGTACTATGGAATCTCTCAACAAGAGCAGTCGATTGTCTACAATTAACATAGCTATCTTGGATCCCACCTAACTAACCAAACCCACACTCACCAAGTATACCATGCTTATCTACAGATAGGTCTGCTAGTAATCTTGATGTCAGCGGATATGTGCTCTTGAATTGAATGTCCGAAAGAACCTCTTGCAAGAAATTAGTAAGCAATTATCAGTATCATGTCAGCGTTGATATATCTGGAAGGTCAAGAAGATGCCCATTACTACAAACAGACAAGTGACAAAATTAAATTTGGACTATTAGACCCTTAAATCCACTCACTATTTTCTATACAAGCAAACATAGATAGTGAAATTTTCTCATACAAGCATTCTCACTGACCTTATGAGTTAAGTGTTTGGTACAAGAAAACACACCATATGGTACGAGCATAAGGGCTTCATGGTGTTTTCTTGTACAATTTGAGGGCACCTCTTATACGAGTATTCCCAATGACCCATACGAGTAAAATTTTGATTGTGTTTACTCGTACGAGTCTTCTCACTCACTAGTATGAGCAAATGACACTTTCGACTCTAAAATATAAAAATGTGCCTTTAAACAAAAAGAAATCAATCAAACCGGATCAGTTTTTGATGAATTACCGTTGGTTCGTAGTTCCTCGGTCGGTTGTGCACCCATTATCGCTCAAATTGATGTGTTTCTACTAGAACCACCATTTTCACTTAGAGGAGGTTTTTGAATTTCAAGCTTGAAGAGGTAAAAATGAATTGAAAATGACACGTTTGGCCCTTATATAAGTTTTTGACCTATTTTTCAACTTGCTCTAATTGACGTGAAAATCACACCCTGAGCTAATTTGACCGCTCTGATTCCATTTTCAGGATCAAAATTAAAATCTAATATCATTTACTTGGTCAGAATCATAGTTTTACTTTTTACCCTAATTGCAATTGACTGCTTGTGCAATCAATCCTCTACTTCTCGAATCAGTGTTATTTCTCTCTCCTCATGTCATTAATGTGCCAAAATTGTGGTCAACCCTTACCCAAATTTTGGTCAAACTTGGTCAAATGAACCTCATATTAGTGTAGAATATGACCTAAACCTCATTGAATCATATTTAACCCTTTCATTGCATCATTTTATCAATCAAAATTACTTTTGATCACTAGGGCACCTCGCCATATTTCAATTTCACTCCTGAGGGGGCATAACCCTAACATCAACAATTCAGTGATCACATTATGATACATCAATAATTCTTAATGAAGTAATCATAACATCAAATCCAACAATACCTCATCGCTAGGGGCATCCCAGCTTCATCGCATCACATCAAGTTGAGATTCTTCGTCATTATCAAATCTCTAGGGGCATATCAGTTTCGTTGCTTCACATCAAACTGATATTGTCCTCATCAATCCATTTGGCTTCATCACATCAAATCAAGTCAATGGAGCTATCAATCTCTTAATGATAATCATTTTCATCGCTTCACATCTTGAACTGGTTACTCATTCAAACTAAACCAATAGTTTAAGAGTCTTTCTGACATTAATCAATTTCATTGCTTCACATCAAATTGGTTATTTGTCATCATTAAATCACATAGGTGCTCAATTTTATCACATCACATCAAACTGAACATTATGGTCTTCCAATCAATTCTCTTTCAATCAAGTTCAGAATTGACATCTTTTGAATCAACTGACTTGAGGGTAGTTCCATCACTTCACATCAAAAGTTATTCTCAGTCTCAATGCTAATTGTTCTTTGAATCAATGTGTTGATTGCACATCAATTCAAAGAGTGGAAAATGTAATCACCTAAAAATGGTCACCTAAACATAAGCCCCTAGTCTCAATTGTTCATCATAAAACCCTAATTGCGATCAAATTCCCTAATTCCTAACCTAAGGCAATCCAATTCATCAATTTGATCTGATCAATACCCTATTCGATTAATGCACTTGATCAAGATTAATTTATTAATTAATTCCTAAACCTTAAACATTATTGGCAATTAAATCAACCATATATCATTTATTTAATTGATATTCTAAATGTTGATTAAATAAATAAAACAATTGTCAGTTAATCATAAAAGGAATTTAAATTAATTATTTCACGACCTTTTGATAAAAATACATTAAATTCATTTAATCAATCCTAAAAATGCATTTAATGTCATCATTCTCAGTTAATTGAATATGATTTTGGCAACAAACTAGTTATCCATTTGAATCTCATTTTGAAAACAAGCTAGTTAACTGGAAAATGAGTCTAGTTGACTCATTAGTCATTTTGGAAATTCCCACAAACAGTTTAGAGAACTTACCAGTTGATTTGGAAAGTTTCCAGCATGACTGATTCTTCGAAGAAATCTCTACTGTTCATCTCTGATTGATCTCACCCGTTCATTCCCGAATGGATTCTATATAAGCAGGCTTCATTTCTTCACAAAGGATCCTAATTTTTACTAGAGTAGTGTTGTTTTTGTTTGTAATCTTTTGAGCTATTTTCCATAAGTTGATTTAAGTTAGTTTATTGCATTCAATCATAGGAACATCTTAATTTTTGTTTAAATATGGATTAATTTAGAATCTAATCATCATTGATAGCATAGCTTAGTAGGCTTATCATTGATGCATCAAATATGACATAGGAACACTTCATCTATTTTTATTAATTGGATTAATCTTAGCTTAATAGGATAAATCTGCATTCTCATACAAATCTATATTTACAAATCCTTCATTTAGGTCTTGTTGTTGTCATTGGGTTTGTGATGATCTGAGAGCAAAGACTTCACTCAAGTCTAATAGAAGGCAACGAGTCACCTTGGTTCTTCTTAGATTAGATTAGTTTGTTTTTTGTTTATTAGATTAACCAAATAATGACTCATTAAAGTGTGTTGTAGCTTAGGACACATTTTTACACACACAATTGGGTTGTATAAAAAAAATTATGATATGTCTGAGGTTTACTTGAGTATTGGCTAGAATATAAGAGGAATGGTCAATTATTCCTATAGGGATATTCTAGGGATATGCTTACTCAGACTATGTTGGATCTATCTAATAGATGATAAAAAATCAACATCAGGTTATATTTTTCATCTTGAATCTGGTCTTATTTTATGGATAAGTAAGAAGCAAGTTATACTTTATGTTTCATCCATAGAAGCTGAATATCTTGTCACACAAGGAGTTGTGTGAGGCAATTTGGTTACATTTGTTATTAAAGGAAAAATAGGTTTTGAAGGTACCTGAAACCCTTCACATAAATATTTCATAAGATAAACCATGAAAGCCCACCAAATAAGAAAGAACAGATCAAGAACACAATATCAGTTTTAGTAAGAGGATCCCACAACCATAAACAAAAGTTGCACGCAAAACAACAAGCAGACCCACACCAAAAAAGGACAAGATAAAACTCCATCCCAAGCACCCACAACTAGGAACCATCAAGATTTACCTAGTTTAGCAATGTCGTTGTGGGAATGAAGAGTCGTATCAAAAGAGGGCATAGACATCTTGGATTTCTTACCCTTAATAGTAATCCAACCATCATCCATCTTTGCAGTCGCATACTACCAAACCAACGAACCCATCCCTTGTCCACCAACAACTTGAAAAAGATTGTCTACAAAGAGAACACTCACCATCTTTAAGGTAATGTCACATTTCCTCACTTCAGGAAAAGAATAACTGTGGATGCTATCATAATTGATAGCCTTAACACTATCATAGGAAGGAGTTGTCATTCCCACACACTGTGGAATCAACATAAGGGACATGAGTCTACGAACCAACCTCAACAACCACACCAATAGTAGCCAAATCAACCTGAGAAGAAACCACATTATCCTACGCTACCACTTGAGAGGTGATTTGGTTACGTTGCATTCTAGCAAATATGAATATTTTAGAAGATTAGCCACCAATTCTATTTTATCACAATCAAGGGGTATTGAAGCTTGTTAAGAATCTAGTTTTTCATGAGCACATTAAGCACATTGAGGTTGAATTTCATTATATTCATGAGCACATAATGCAACACCACATTTAGCTCCAGTATCCCAATGTCATTATATTATATTTAGGTGTATATTGATCTAGGTATCCCATTTGGTTTTAGTTGTTACATATTATTCATAAATCTAAGACTTTATGCCCATTGGATATGTGCAACACTATAATTTATTCCCCTTTCCATCATTTTAATACATTAAAACAAACTAAAAAAATTTAATCAATCTAATATAAGTTATTTTCTATCTTTCATGTAAAAGTGTATAACAATAATGACAATCCATATATCAATTTTGAAAACACTTTTCATGGTAGTCCTTTTTAACTATAAAGGTGAATAGTCTTATTTGCCAAAACCTACACACAAGTGTGTTGTGACAACCAAAGTAATAATGTGTTATGTATTGGGTATGGTTTGTAGCAATATAACAATTCAATCCCTATGGTATCATGTCATTCATAACCATAAGGAAATTCTCTTACTTTGCCATTTTCTATTTTGCTAATGATTGTCTTCTCTAGCTTTTTGTTCATATTAATGTGCAAATGACTCCTAATTTTCAAGCAAGAGCAATATGAAATATAGAGTATTATAAGGAAATGTCATTTAGCTTGTATTTTGTATGCTTGCAGTAGTTTCCTAATTTTCAAGCACATCCCACTAGATACTTAGGGCTCTATTCTTGGTTTGGATCAATGTTAAATTAGACAATCTTGACCTTCATTGTAGTTTTTTTAAATTTTATGTAATGGGTGAGGGATCCATGACTCTCAGTAAATCCAAAAAATTATATAAATTTAGTTAAGTTAAGCATCAACTTTTAAATCAAAGAGATAAAAAAACTAAGCTATCAATCTATGAGCTAAATAGTGTAAAGGTGAAATTACATATTCATTCTCATTTCCATTATGTTTTGGACCCACTTTAATTAGATTATCCTAAGCACATACTTAGTCTATAAGTGGTATATTCTTGTTGAAGAACACATCCCAACCTTCATATTATCAATTCCTTCATTTTACATCTATAATTTCAAAAGTCATATTATCAATTTACCTTGATAATGCATCATTATGTCCTAGATTCATATCACCAATCCCCAAATATATGTTCACCACAAAATTCATATATTTATCATCTTGCATCAAATTTATAGTCAAGGATATAATCCCTACACTTTTAAAATTTATAAATTTGCTTTGCCAACTATTTGAATAGCCATTGCAAGTTGGCATAATGTATGTTGATTTCTTCCTGATATAATTCATGGCAGCAATATCTAATTATTATTGTTGAACTGTTAGTATTGATGTTGTTGGTTTCCATCTGTTCTATTCATTTCTTTTAACTTCGTAATATTTATTTTCTTATTCTAATAAATAAATTTTATACTATCTAGAACCAAAAAAACATACAATTTGTTTTATATACATTTCTTTGCTTCTTACATCAATCTAAGTCTATTCAACAATTGCTTGTTATCTTTAAACATTTCATTTATAGTCATCAAGTTGGTTTGACATATATTTAAATCTTGTGAACCAATAAATTCTTCAAAATATTTGTAAACATATTTAGTTCTTCAATCACTCAAAACACTATTGATCTCAAAATGAGTGAACTACAATAATTTAGAAAGCATCCAATCATTCCCACAAGTTATAATATCACTTCGTTGAAGTGGACTATGTTGACACTCATGAGGATCACCTTCACTAACAATTAGAGCTCTAGTTTCAAGCAATACACAATAAAATATTTAATGTGGTATTGAAAAAAAAAATCAAAACCCCTAGATGCCTAACATATAGATAAGCATTTCCACTGCAAAATTACACCTAAATGATCGCTTCAAAAATCTCTCTAACTGGTTATCATTGATCAGTGATCAATGTTCACTCTCATGAGGTACTAGAAGATGTTTTAGTGAATGATGAGAAATAATGTAGCCATCCAAATTGGTATAGGTCAAATTTCAACACAAACAGGTACGCTGTCTGCCTTTTGTTTCAATCTAATTAATGCATATTGTCTACAAAATTCCAAAGAGACCTCCTTTTAACTAGTAAGTAGGTAGTGTACTCTTCTTGCAACAACTACTTGCATTCCAGTTGTCTCTCTTTCCACTTTTTCTACCAACTACAGAGTATAAGTCAGGTTGAATTTTTTATCACATAGGGGAGAGGACCCAGTAGTTGAGCACCCTAACTTCGGGCTTCTCAAAATCCTACGTGGAAATTTCAAATCACTCCCATTTTTTTACAATAGCTTACTTGGCGAGTCTCTTGCTTATAACTAAGGTTTCAGAGCCACGTCATCAAATATGATGCCACTTCAGCATGCTTTTTGCCAAGGTGTCCAAAACAGCCCAAAAAAAAAGTGAGACCAATCATAGTGAATTAGGGACCCCAATAGTTGTGCAGCTGATGTGGCATCACATTATTGGCTGCTTTTTACAACAAATGGCACATTTCATTCAATTATGGATAGTCATCATTAGCAAAAACAACTTTAAAGTCACAACTATTGGTACAATGTTGTCAAAAATATTGGATATTAAATCAGCAACTTTGGGTATTAAGTTAAGAACTACTATCACAACCATTGGAATGTGTTCAAGTACTGGGTCCTCTCCCCTATGCCCGGTTGAATTCTTACACTACATAGATATGCCAGTTTTAGCCTGCATAAAATGTAGGTAGCCCTTGCTCCTATTGGTACGGTACTTGAATTTATATGATAGAGTTTCCCAAAGTCACACCAAATACAATTTTATAATGGAATAATATCTATTTCATAAAGTTGGTTGTCCGTTAAGGTCCATTATGGACACCATTGGTTCTCCCACCTACAAGCTAGCCTCTTTCCTTCCTAAGCTTATCTTCCCTCTTACTGGCAACTCAGACTCTTTCGTCAAAGATTCCCCCATTTTGTTGAGTTTATTAAGGATGCTCATCTTGATAGCAATGACCTTTTAGTAAGATCAAACGTAGTCTCTCTTTTTATCAAAGTTTCCATTCTCGATGCTATTGAGATTGTAAGAAGCAAGGTAAACCCCAAGATTGAGTCCTTAGTTCAATTATGTTTGAATTCAATTTTTTACTCCTTCCAAGATGTCATCTATGAATGGTGGCTTTGGGTTCCTCTTTATCCCCTATCATAGCTAACCTTTTGATGGAAAATTTTGAAGAGATGGCCCTCTTCTCTCTCTCTTTCAAGCCAAGGTGGTGGAAGTGGTATGTAGATGACACCACTATGTGTTGGCCCCATGACCAAGACAAGCTTGTTGCTTTCCTTTCCCACCTAAACAACATTTCTCCTTCCATCAACTTTACTATGGAGCTAGAGTCCAACAATCAACTTCCCTTTTTGGATGTGTGTCTCATCAAGAAAGGTGATGGCTCCCTAGGTCATCGAGTATTCCGCAAAGCCAACCACACTAACCTTTACCTCCATTACTCTTTGCATCATCACCCTAGCTAGAAAGTTGGGATCTTAAAAACTCTTACTCTAGGAGCTTATCGTATTTGTGATGAAAACAACCTAAACCAAGAGCTTGACCATCTTCATCACACATTTAGATTGAATGGTTATTCTAGCAATAAAATTTCTAGAACCCTTATGCAAGCCAAATCCTAGTTCCTTTCCTAGTCCATCTATCCCCCTCCTATTGACCCCTCTAAGTTGGCCTTGTTGTATATTGAAGGCATCTCCCACAAATTGACCAAAATCCTCTCCAAGAAAGGCATTCATTGTGCCTTCAAACCTAATGCAATCAAGGTGGGTAGATCCAATTAAAGACTGACCGACCTTGTAGCCAAACCAATATACAATGAAAATACACAATACAAACAACAAATCTGATATGAAACATAAGTCTTTATTCATGAAAACACTGATTACATGCAATGTGTCGGGCTGTAAGGCCTTCCCGATTACAAACAATTACAATGCAAGTAACAGTCTACAAGATCTCGCAGGATCTAAATCTTTTCTCCAACATCAGTATCCAGCTAGTCCAGGTCTGCAACAGGCAGCACACTGGTAGGCACCCAGAAAAGATCTAAACTTGTACTCAAATTTCCAAGCAATCTTCCTGCTCCTAAGCTCGCAGGCTACTAAGTTTTCTTTCCACAATCTGATGCCCTAAACAACTACCCAAGCATCCTATAAATACTGATTCCCAGCCACAAGTCGGCCGATGAAACAATAAATCTCTATAAACAAATATTAAATGCTAAAACATCAGTCGGCTCTCACATAGCCTTACAAAATAAATAAACTCTCAAAGATGGCCCCAAACGGTCATCAGATCCACATAGAAGAATGCAACACACCAGATCTAGGTCCCCACATGTCTAACGGTCAATCCATAACACAAGGAGCGCGACCCAAATTAAATGCACTAGTCGGCCAAGACGATCTAACAAAACAATCCAGTCGGTAAGCAAGAACACCGAGCAACAGAAGAAATAACCGAGCACCAGTCGACCGACCATGCCAGACATGACCGAGGAACACAATTATCGTTGAGCGCTAGTGAACCGACACCTTTAGTTACTGAGCGTTCTTCAGAGATCGAGCACCCCGGTAACCATAGAAACCGAGCAACCAATCTCCCAAACCAAGCAAGAACTCCACCAAACTAAGATCAAAGCCAACAATATACCTTCAAAGACAAACATATTTTTGGTTGATACAGGATTGCCAAGAATCCTAGGATGCTCCTGCATCAAAACCTCTCTCATTGGTGAAATTTTGCATCATGTTTCTCAAAGACCCCAGGGACATCCTCTTTGAGTTAGGGGTGTACAGGGTGACTTATTCATGTGGTACACCTTATATAGGTGAAATGGGGTATTCCTTTGGTACCAAAATCAAGGAACATAGTGCGGACATCAAACATGAATGAGTCCTCAATTTTGCCCTTGTTGAGCACTCCCAAGCTACTAAGCATCATATTTGTCTAGAAAGCACAAAAATTCTTTCCAAAGAAGATAACTTCATTAGGATAAAACTAAAGGAAGTCATTGAAATCGATAACCACCCCTCTAACCTAAATCGTGATGAAGGGTGGAGTTTAAGCATGTCTTGGCAACCTTTTCTTTCTAGCATTAGGAACCTAGGTCATCGCCCCCACCCTGATCGTCCATCTCGTGAGTCCTTCCTTTCTAGTCTCTTCCCCATCACCCTTGCACCCATTTCCAGGTTATTGCTATCAAGTGGCGTTCTTTCTACTTTTTCTTATACCTTGTTTCCTTATCTTGCCCCTCACTTATCCGTCCTCTTTTGTTTCTTGCCCTCCCCCTATCCATGTTATGGTTTTAATGACATCCCTTTCATTTTTTGTCCGGTTCCTTGCCTCCTTGGTTTGTGGCATTCCAATCTTGGATTTCAGTCCCTTGTTCTCCTCTTTTGTTTTCCCCCTTTTTAGTGGTTTTCATGGATTTCTTTCTCTTGAGTATTTTATTTTCTTGATTGGTGGCTTCTTGGTTGCGTTGGGGTTTTGTGTTGCCTTTAGTTGTCCATTAGTTAAACATCTACTTACATGATCATTTCTCCTTTACATTAATTTTAATATTTATTGTCGACAGTCTACTAGGTGGCACTTGTCACTCCTCTAGCTCCTCAGATCACATGAAAATGTACTATCAAAATGTGTGCATATATCTATTTATCTTCACCTTCTTTGTGTCTAGATATATAAATGCAATGTATGCAAACACTTGTTGGACGATGATTGGATAGGTGGTGTTAAGTTCTCCCAAATAAACCACTTTGATGGATAGAATTTATAGTTCTAGTGAGTCATAGACAATATTCATTATAGATGGGATATATGATTGTGATGCGTTCTTCTTAAACTACATATTTGTATGTTCTTAAAATGGTTACTCCTTAATACACAATATAAATTATTTGTACATTAATTTGTCTTTGAATACCAATGCATAGCAACAAGAAGCACAAACTTATGTCAAGCTAGCCTACGACAACAAATAAAAAGAGGCAAGAATTTTAAATTTTAGATTTGAAATTTTAATATTCAAGATAAATTCCATTGGTCTTGAGATTGAAATACATTCAATTCTGGAGTTGCCTATGCAGGCATCAAAAGGCCAATTGACAAGACATTTTTCTAAATTTAATAATTAAAATGGAAATATGACTATATTCTAAAATTTAATTGTTAAATTTAGAAGAAGAAAAAAGTGTCTTGTCAACAAAACTTTTGATGTCTGCATGGACCTTCCCCTTCTAGATGGTATAAAAGTGAACTTAGTGGAGAAAATAATCCAATTTATGTAGGGAGTCAATATCTAAAAGTGGGTGTGAATGTGGATGCAATAAATAATGAATATGTTGTGTAAATGAAATGAAATGAAATGGGTGTAGATAGAGATTGGAGTATGAGGAAAACTTAGTACATGAATTTACCACTTGTTAATATGCAAATGTATTAAGATGTTTTATAAAATGGACTAACTAAAATTAGCATGGGAATGTGAATTTTAGCATTTCATTTTACTCCCATGAATGTAAATGTGTGCAATAATAAAATACTAAAATGAAATAAGGCTTATACATATAAAAGCAATAGCATGAAATATAGGAGACAACAAATGTATGCTACATGAGGAACATAGATCATGAAAGTTTATTTAATAAGGAATAAGAGAATGCCCAAAATGTGAAAGGCGAAACATGAGCAAAGAAAAAGGACAAAACCAAGCAAAAACACATAAAGAAAATGTAAGTGTTAAAAGATAAAAATGACATATGGAAAATCCCCCCTACGTGGGAAGAATAAGGCAAATATTCATATAGAAGGCCAATAAATAAATAGGCTTA
Organism: Chamaecyparis obtusa; assembly: GCA_027943335.1. Classification (NCBI taxonomy): domain Eukaryota; kingdom Viridiplantae; phylum Streptophyta; class Pinopsida; order Cupressales; family Cupressaceae; genus Chamaecyparis; species Chamaecyparis obtusa. Next base: position 80,370 of record BSBK01009580.1, on the reverse strand, counting down.
GAAGTTATAAAAATAATAAATTTAGAAAAGGTGGCACCACATAGCTCCCTCTAACTTCTAAAGGAAATATTACACTCCATAATATCTATGGCTACCACCATTTCCCTCGTGCATAAAAACTAGGACCAATATACATTTTAAATATTTTTTAATTTAAAAAATAATTAATATTTATTAATAAATTATTTGTTAAATGTTGATTATCAATAATGATGTCTAAGATGCATTTTTAAAAAATTAGATTTCATGTGTTATTTATTTTCAAGAAAGATTGTTTATAATTTAATGTTTAATTGAGATTATTTATAATTAAAAATTGAAGTGAAATTAATTATAATTTAGACATAGATATGTTCATAATACATAAATTGTTCTTATATTCAAATTAAATAATTTTTTAAACAAGAATATCAATATATAGGATGACATATTTCAATCAAAGATAATGTCACATCATCATTTATCTTCATTATCGATCTAATCTGTTTGCTTGGTTCATCGTTCAAAATCAAGAAAAGATTTAGATTTAACAATAATTTATCAAAAAAATTATAAAAATTATAAAAAAAAACATTTTTAATATTATTTTTGTAAAACTATATATATGTATGAGATGAGATGTGACAATAGCTAACATTGTGGATCAAAAGATGGCTCATGAAGCGACAGAAAGGCCAGGCCAATTAATGTTTATCCTTTTGAACAACCTTTTACAGGTGCCTTTCATTAGGTACAACCTCTTATATTCTCCGTGTTCATAACACTTTATGAAGCGCTTTACCTTCCCAAATACCATCCCCTTTCCACTTTATCCAAAAAGGCTATCTTAAAATAAAATTGTTTATACCTTATACCACGTCGAAAATTAGGCATATTCCACCGAACACAACAGAATAGCTAAACATTCCCCAACATGCCGTACGAATAAATCTTAATGGCTTCTAATACTTATTTTTATTTTATTTAATAATTAGCTTTTTCCAATTACTTGGCATTCATTAAAACACAGTGCAGATCTAGAAATGTTAAAGGTGCAGATTCAATTCAAAGATTATGATATATAAGCATTAAAAATTAGGAAACCTAGAAATAGAGGTACAATATGATTTGAGACTGGAAATCTGATTTCTTTGGAAGAACAAAGGATCTTAAAAAGTTAATACTAAATAATTTATAAGCTCTAGAGATCATAATAGATGAATATATATATATTGGATATTTAAATATATAAATAAATAAGATATTAAATAGTACATAAATTCAATTCAAAATTCTGATAATAAAAAAAAATTATCACAATAAAAAAAATGTCGATATATCAACATCCTATAATTCATCAAGTTTAAAAATAAATTATTTTTGTTAAATAATTTAATTACTAAATTAATTTTTTTTTAATATATATTTATAGATTATTGTATTAAAGAAAAAAAACTATTTGGTTCAATCTAAAACAAAAACATTTTATAATCACATGTATAAATGTATACACTAACTATAGTACTTATTGTCATTAAAAGGATTAAGCAATTTGTAGGGCACATTGAAGTGAATACATTGTATTAAGATGATGTCCCTATTGTAAATATTAAACAAGCAGCGAAATAAAACTAAAACCCAAAAATAAAAAGAAAATAATAAGAACACAAATTTATAGTAGTTCGACAATCGCCTACATCCACTATCAAGCAAGGAACTATCTAGTATTAATTAATATCCCAATATACAAAACTAACAATCATGTGACCCTTGGGCTTCACATCCCAACACCTATCACAAACTAATTTTCCATAATAGTTCAAGTTCATAACACTTAAACTACTTTATAGATCTAACCAATTATTTATATCACAAACTAATTCTCCATAATAGTTCAAAGTCCATAACACTTAAACCACTTTATAGATCTAACCAATTATTTATAAATTTTAAGGCTTTTCTTTAAGGTATATATCAAATCTACAACATTAATTTAACCACTTGTGATTGAACCAAATATTTATTAACTATAAGATTTAGTGATATCAGATTTACAATATTAATTTTATTAATCTCTATATAATTTTAACTAATTAACTCAATCTTAAAATAACCTCCCCTAAAATATCTCAAACCCTAATTTCAACACCATCCCAGCTTTCTACATTGTAAATTAAAAGATATTTGCTAAATTTTGAAAAGCGAATTGATTGTTGAATCATTGTTTGTTGTTTAGACATCAATAATCATATCAATTGTTCAAAAGTACACATGAAGGTACATATTACCAAACATATCACTATATATATATCTCAAATGTAAATTGATGAAATTAATCATTTTTATCTGCTCTCCATAACACCAAAAGCATATTTACCTTATATATCATAGCTATTGCCGTATACGATTTGACAATTCACCACAGATTACTTGTTCTGAGTTTTACCAGCTGAATTAACTGTAAACTCAAAATTATTTACACGGGATGTGACATAATTGCACAGTCCAAGAGATGCTAACTATTACCGTATACGATTTGACAATTCACCACAGATTTACTTGTTCTTAGTTTTACCAGCTGAATTAACTGAAATCTCAAAATGGTTTTTACCAGGATGTGACATAATTGAACAGTACAAGAGATGGCATTAGCCAAGGTCTTTAAAAGAATGAATTAGACAAACTAGCCATGTCAGCTACACTATGTCTTATTTGGTGAGAACGTGTCTCGGGCGCATAAAGTTCGAAACTTTATTACTTTAAAAAAGAACCCATCTATTTACTAATATTTTGCATGAGCGCGAAGCAACAGAAAGCCTGATCAGCTGTAGCTTTCCGAGCAGGTCCTGACATCCTGTCTTCACGTCATTACAAGATAAAACAAGAAAATGCTTACCACCTTAGTACGTTTTTACTTAATTAAACACTGAGATGTTTTAATTCATTTGTAACTTAATTAAACACTGATATGTTTTAATTCATTTGCAACAACACAGAGCCGTTCAGAAGAAATAAGAACATAATTGAATTTCTGATGAAAAGCAATACAATGAAGCACCACCTCAGTCCTTCCCTCCCAAAGCCTGCATTTTCATGTACAAAACATTGCGCGGCTCAGCCCCTCCTCGACCCTCCCAGATGACTAACAGAACTACATATAGCCATTACTAGACTTCATATATATACTAAATATCCAAACCATCTAATAGCCGGTGGGTAATGTGCAGCTTCCAAATTCTGCAGATCAAAAAAGAAAACAAACAAAAGATTATATGAATAATGAAGATCAAATGAAGAACGATGAAACATGCAACTGATCAGATGAATAATGAAGAAGCAACGATGAACCAAGCAAACAGATTAGATCGATAATGAAGACAAATTAAGAACAAACAATGGATTTAGGGTTAACAGTGACTTGAAGAAAAATAAAGGACCATCAGATTCGAGGAATAAAGAAAATGCATGAAGCGACAATGATAAAAAATAACCAAACAGATTAGATGAATAATGAAGATAAAAGAAGCAGCAACGATGGATTAAGGGTTCAGAAGTTACTCGGAGGCTGATCGATGACATAAGCGGCACCACCGAAGTAGCAAGATCCCGCCTTTCGACTGTTCTTCTGATAATAGCTGTTGAAAGCATACGACGCGTGCGCTTCCAAAGTATTAGGATTATAGCATGCCGCGCCAGGCTGGATCTGCTGACAATCTGCACTACCTTCGCCACAGGCAAAATCAAGCGCACTCTGAAGCTTCTCGTTGCCTGCTTTGCCATTAGCCACACACCAGGTCTGAGATCCAGCGTTCCCGTTGCTGCTATGGCGGGGCTTTGTGGTAGAGTGACTCGAACTCGGGAACTCTGGGGGCGCGTTCTTGATAGCTTCAGCAGTGAGCGCAATGTCGTAGACCTTGGCTTCGGTGGGGTAAAATAAACCGTAGTTGCGCTCCGAGGTTGGGCCGGGCTTCTTGTTCTCGTTGAAGAGAGCGAAGAGGAAGGTGTCGAGCGCTGCCTTGGGCCGCAATGGTGTGCCGCTGTTGGAGAGGACGTGCTTTACCAGGTTGCCGTTGTATGTCGCCGCGTTGTCCATTCCGGCGCCGGTTTCATCCTCGTCGCCCTTAGAAGGCCATCCTGTCTCTGTGACGACGATATCTAGGGTACTGTGGCCGAGAGCCGAAGCGGCTGCAAAGACGGCGTCAAGTTGAGCGTCGAAGAGGTTTTTGTACATCAAACCTGTGGCTGCATCAGGGACGCCATTGTTAGGGTTAAAGAGAGCGTAGTCCAGTGAAATGACGTCGGCGTTGTCCTTGTAGGCGAAGAACGGGTAGGCATTCACCATGAGGTAAGATCCCGTGTTGTTAAGGAAGTCCAGCATCGGCTTCATTACAGTGTCCACGAGCTCGGGCTTAAAGGAACCGGCAGACGGAGGATATGAGCTCTGGAGCGCACTTAGGGCAAGCGGACTGGAAATTTTTATGTCGGCAAGGCCGCATTTGAGCAAAGCGAGGTGAAGATTATTCATTGCGGGGACGAGAAAGGCCGTGATGTTCTTAGGGTTTACAAAGACCTCGTTGCCGACAGCAATGGCGACGATCTGCGTACCAGGCATGTACGCAGCCACATTTTGCTTCACCCATGCGTAGGCCCTCGAGAGCCGCCGCGCCACGAAAAAGAGCTGTTCGTTAGGCAAAGCTATGGTGAGCTGAATCCCCGAGCCGTTGAAGGCCGTGAGCACCGACGGATCTGCGTCGTAAAGCTTTAATTTGCCAATGCCGGCGCCTTTCACCAGCTGCACTACCTTCACGGCCGACGGCAAATCATTCGCGACGCGGCCGTAATTGATCCCCACAGTTCCAGCCCCTGCAGACAAAAAACCCTAACAAAATGTCAGTAACGAACTGAAACAAAACCTCTAAAACAGAAGGCGTGAGTTTCGAACACGCCACCACCTGCAGACAAAACAAAGGCCAGCGCAACGGCCATTCCGAACAGAACCGAAACTTTCTTCATTTCCACAGTGCCGCGATTCGAACACGCGACCTGCAATTCTCAAAGCCGCCTCAGTTAAGGCCTCAACTTCAGCTTCAGTAGACTGTCACTTGGCTTCCGGAATCCTCTCATCCGCTCCGCCATAAGAAGGCAAGCTGTTTACTACCGGCCCAACCGGTCCCACATCGTCACGTTAACGGGCGTTCCCGGTCAATTTCCATTCCCCACAATGTGTCATGTCAAAGCGTTCCTCGTAGGCCCCACAGTCCTGAAACATTATTTAAACTACGGCTATAATTCCAGTACGGGTCCTGTAAAGCGGCTAAATCCTTACATTGCCGCCCGTTGTTAAGGGCGTACCGGAAGCTGGCGGTCAATTCAACTGCTCTCGTCATAGCCTGCAGGTACTCAAAAGGCTGCTTCAAACTGGAGCTTCGTTCAGACATTATTCGATTCCTTTCAACGTGTTGCAATTTCCAAGAACGTCCATTTTCCTGTAGAGTTTGTCATGACCGACTGAGTGCAATTAGTATTTAACGTCTCCCAATGCCGTTTTCTTTTTTGAAAGCTGTATCGATGCGTTTTCTCCCACCATTTCTTGTCGCAACTCACATCGAATTAGGGTTCGTGATATTTGTGTACCTCTGCGCAGGAAGGACGTCTGTTTTGTGGCCGACAACGCGGGAATTTACACACTGGATCGCCATTTTTCGAGTTCCGGTCAGTCTTGCCCTAAATCTTCTGCTTATTTGCTTTTACGACAAAATTCTTCCGGTATATCATGATTTCAATCTCAATCAATTGCTTATTCATAATGTGGATGGAGTTTTCTGGATCATTAAGGTGCAAATTCAGCATATTAGGTTTTCGGATTCCGTGCGTTTTCTGATCAATATTTTGAATCTTGTTTCATAATCTATCATCATCATGATCTGTAATCTTAGGGTTTTTAAATACTAAATCTCTGATAAAAGGACAAGGCTTAATCTTCACACAATAATAATTTTTATTCATTGCTTCTTTTTTATTAAATTGTACAGTTTTAGAAACGTGTAAGGTGCAGATTCATTGCAGAAATCATGACAGACAAAAATCTCCATTCGGTCTTAAATATAGAAATGAAAATCTCAAAACAATTTATAAACTCAGTCCAGAGGTCCTAACCATCACAGCTTTAATAATTCAATATTGTACGTATATTTTCTATATTTAAAGAAATCAGTCCGACTAAGGATAAGTAGGAAGAGCATTTAATAAAACAATTGGGATAAAATAAGTGACCATCATTAACGTCTTGTAGGATAGATGACGCCATCTAAACAAAATCTTTTTGCCGCCCGTTGTAATAGAAAATTGGATACCAATTTGAGGCTTCAACGATTATAAAATATAAAATAAAATAAAATTTCAACATCAAGTGTTGAGAAAATATTTACTTTAAGAACAATAATGAGCATACCTGCGGCTGCCCCACATTCTTTCAAACCAAGTATTTGGGATGTTTGTCTTTGGACTGGATGTCCTCCGCATCTTGGTGGGTTTTCCATTTTGTTGGAGAAAGTCCAAAGGTTCTTAGGGAAGTTGGAGTGTCACCTAATAGTCAAATGGCACTTCCTATGTTTCAATATGGTAATGTGAAAGTTAAGAAGGAAGTCTCTCACATTCAACTAGGGATCATATTTAATATATAATTTTTTAAAATTATTGCTTATTTAATATTTGAATATTGAATAAATAATTATCATATAAATTTTTTAACAAATAAGATATGTTGTTAATAAGAAAGTATCTTATTCATATTTTTGGAACATCTCTACTTCTTCATGGTTAAGATATTGTGTTATCATTAATTATGAATATTAAGTTGCATATAAATATATAGTTTGTGAATTCTCTAATTATGACAAGATGGGTTATAATGTGTTGGCTAAGAGGTAAGGTAGGAAGTGTTTGTTTGTGACATGTAGATAAGATTTCATCCATCTTATAACAAGGAAACATACAAGCTACCTTGAAGGATGGAATAATAGAAAAAAGTAAGGATAAGGGCTCAATCATGGTCATTAATATAAAATAGAAATCATTTGAGATTAAAGAGGATTTATATATTTCTTAACAAATCTTAAAATGATGGGAGCGCAATGTTTATTAAGCATGGAAAAACATTTAAATTTATTAATTTTGGGAAAGGGAGAGCCTATGGAGTGTCAAACATTATTTAAAAAGGAAAATGTAATGGGGCTAAACTGAGCGATGTAGGAATAAAGCAACTATTGTTGGGGGTCAGGTGGGATTGGAGTATTTAATGAAGAGCTAATGCACACCCATACATAAGAAAAATTGTAATCTTGTTTCCATATATAAAGCATAAAATAAAAATAATGTGTATTAGGACTGGAGAGATGGGACATTAAATTTCAACATAATCAAATAGTAAATTGGTGAATTATTATATCAATATTAGCATTAGTTTGATTGATCCATAAGAAATAAGAAAAATGTATGCTTATCAAGTAAGTCACATTCAATAGTCACAACCCTTCAAAATGACCTTTAAAATATAGAAAAGCTAAATCATTGGTCCCTAATAACAATATTGTAAAACTATTGTGATGATTAATAGAGAAATATGAAAATTAGAATTAGAACAATGAATGTTCGATGATGTGATACATTAATCTTTGCAACATTACAAGCATATGTAAGGGGAGAATTCGGTTATGAAACCAACTAACTGAATGCTAGATTAGAAAAACTGTCTAATAGATTACAAAACTATACAATGTAATAAATGTATGCATAACATATACACAAACATTCCCCCCCCCCCTTATTACTTTGATCCTAAAAACATAAAATTCACCTTACCTTAGGGACCCCTCTTAAGGCTTACATGACAAAACATGTTGATTACATAATATGAATACATATTTTGAGAAAACCTCTTTTGAAGTAGTAGACCTTGAACCAAGCAAGGCTCCATCAAGTTGTCTCTTGACCCTCGGAAAGGTGTAGCTTTGAGTTGTGTTCTTAAGCTCTCAGTCTTGAACTCTTGAAAAACATAGTCTTGAATTATTCAATAATAATCCCTAAGAGATGCGAAAGACCTCTATCATTGTCTAGTGACTATGAAAGGGTATAATTCTTGATCATATACTTTGAAGCTCATTGGACAACAATCCATATTGAGTGCAATACCAAATCTCAAACCTGTCTCCAAAATGAGTCTTCAAAACACATGCATTCTACAAACTTGTCATTATTAGAAAGCTAAACAAAATTGAAAACCAAAAAACACCAAAAATGCTTCTCATGCAGAACACCATCTCAAAGGGAGAAGCTAACTTGAGATGATGGAAGTTCCTCCATCCTCTGATGCCGCCAACCTGCAAATGTGAAGGTTCAAAGCACAAAATTGTGATTAATGGGAGACTGAGAATCGTTAACAACTTCTCCATCATCTAATGTATCCTTATCTTCAATGCATGCAACATTGCCTTCTTCAGATTATTCTTTTAGTTTTCCTTTAAGAACATCACTAGCTCTAGTTCTACAAACCCATGTTGTGTGCCTCTTTTTCTTACTGAGAAAAATATTTATTGTCTCTTCTATTTTCATTTGACCATTTTTTAGAACTTTGTGAATATAATTTCTGGTCTATTTGATGATCTTCTATGACTTTGATGAAGGGTCCTCCCCTTAATACCACAAACACATAACAGAAACAGAGAAACAACACAATTTGCAAGAACAGAAATGGTCTTCATATTATCTACACAAATGTGGAATTACAAATTTCAGAATTACAATATGCAAAGCCACATGGGCATTTTCCCTTACAATATTCTGCAAGACAAAGCCTCGAATTATTATCCAGATCTACCCATAATTGCTCTGAACTGCCCTAGACAACACTATGGCCTTCCTTATATAGGCAATTTTCCACCGTCAGGGAAAGTTCCAAAATTTTAGTCCATAAGACCGACCAAACTTAGAATTATTTTATATTATATTATTTTACAATTTATTACATCAAAGTCGGCTCAAAATAATTTTTGAAACCCAAATAGAAATTTTGAAGGAAAATCATTTTTCGCCATTTCAGGTGACCCAACTTCTGGAGACCATAAGTCATCACCCGTTGACCTGATTGACTATTATGACCCCATTCTGAAAAGGGCGTGAAGTGCTCTACAACACTTGAATCAAGCAAGCTTCATTCAACCAAAGTTTCGACCTCATCCGGGGCCTTTAAAGCCTTCAAAACTAAGTGCAAAGTTTCTATACATAAAAATAGTAAATTTTTAAAAATAGAAGGTCTGCACAAGATAGCCCTTATTGAAAAGAAACTAGAAATATTTTTGGGTGATGCAAGATTGCTCTTACACCTAGGATGCTCTTGCATCAAACATCCGGGGTAATTTGAGAAGTGACCCTGTCACGACTTAGGTGTGAAGAGGAAAACCAAGATGGTTAACCTCCTCCCTTCTCAGCCATGACGAATCTTCAACAGGTCATCCTTTCCACTTGACTAGATATTCTTCATATGTCATGTTCCTTGTGCTTCTGCCAACACGACTGCCCAGTATATCCTCAATCTCCTTGGTAGCTGAACTGGTAGCTGGAATACTCCAATGTGTTGCTGTGATCTCATCTTCAACACCTCCCTCATGATACTCTATCAAATCTGAAATGTTAAACACTGGTGAAATATTTAGCTCAGTAGGCAATTTGACCTCATAGGCATTTCCTGAATCATGCTTCTTCAGTATCTTACATAGCCTGAACTTCTTCATTTTTAACTTGTTATCTGTACCAACTGAAAATCGCTCCTTTTGCAAATGAACCATGACTTCATCCCCAACCTAAAATTCCTCATGCCTCCTTTTCTCATCTGCCTTAGCCTTATATTGCGCATTAATCTTGGTAATGTGCTTCCTCACCTCCTCATGGATATTCTTCAAGTGTTCTGCAAAATCTTCAGCTTCAACACTACTTATTTCTCCTTTATCTATCTTTCTCAACTCAGATGCATTTCTTGGACTACTTCCATATACAATCTGTGGATGATGTGATGAACTAAACTTCAAATCTATTTTCAACTCTTCATTTTCTGCTAGTGTCATTCTGTGTGTTGCCTTATTTGGCAAACTGGCTCCTAGAATCAACTCCATCTGATGACTGATCTTTCTTACTGGTGGTAATCCATTAGGCACATTATCAGATACAATATCCTGAAACTCATTCAATAATTCTGCAACTTCTACAGGTACATCTTCTACTTCCTCTTTCCTAGCCTTTGGAAATAAGGTAAAACACATATGCTCATGCCACATACCATCTAAGAAATTTTCTCTATCAAAAAAAGTTATTCTTGCATTACCACATACCTTTTCTTTTGTTTCCTTCAATGGTTTTAGCTTATGTCGCACTCCATCCTTTATCAAGGAATAGGTATTCGCACGACTATAATGTACAACACACCTGTCAAACTGTTAAGGTCTACCCAACAACATATGACATGCATCCATAGATATGATATCACATAGTACCTCATCTTGGTACCCGCCAATCTTGAACTTCACTAAGCACTGTTCACTGACCATGACCTTGTGGTCATCTTGCACCCAGGCAACCCAATATGGATGTGGATGTTTCTGCCTCTTGAGCTTCAACTTTGTCACCATCTCTTCTGACACCAAATTATCAATACTGCCACTATCAATAATCACATCACAACACTTACCCTCACACTTGCACCTGGTGTGAAACAGGGTCCTCCTTTGTTCAGGTTCACTCTCACCACTCAGCATGACTCTTCTCTTAATCAACGTTTCTCCTTTTTCAGCATCTTCAGAATGTGACGATCTGGTATCTTTATCTACATGTGCAACTCTAGCCTAGCATTCATTTCTCCTATATGTCCTTCTTTGGCATTGAAGATATTCAAATGCCCTATGACCTTCTTCCCCACAGCGAAAACATGTTCCACGGAAGCCTCCTCTTCCAGATCCTTGTCCTCTTCCTCTTCCTCTCTAATCTCTATTATTATGATCATGGAAACAATTAAAATTATCTCCTCTCTGATTCTTACTGTTACTGGCCTCATCCTGCTTTTTTGAATCTTCATTTTGATCTCCATATGACCGTCCACCAGATCTTCCATCACGACCTCTTCCACTTTGTCTGCTCTCAAACTTCTTGTTCAGCTTTTCCTCTACTTTTAGGGCAAACTGGTATGCCTCTTCAATACTGTTCATTCAAACCAGATTCAATTCTTTCTGAATGCTTGGCCTTAACCCATTAAGGTAACGAGCAACTTTCTTCTTGTCAGCTTCTGCATGGCCTATTCTGATGAGGATTCGTTAGAACTCCTCTGTATACTCCTGAACATATCTTTTTGCTTGCTTCAAACTTTGCATCTTCTTCAGTAGGTCAAGCTCATAATCAATATGAATGAATTGTCGCTTCGATTTATCCACCATTCGATCCCATCTTGTGATTGTATCCTTTCCTTTTTTATTTCGCTCCAATTGAATCTCTTGCCACCAGATCTTTGCATGACCTTTCAGTATGGCCTTCGTGAATTTGACCCTATTAGGATCCTCAATATCTTCATATTCAAAATATTCTTCACATTCATTGATCTAGTCGATCAACTCCTCTGGGTTAAGATTTTCTAAAAATGCGGGAACCTCAATCTTAGGTCTTTTCCTGATCTTGGAAATGGCCCGAAAAAGTCTTTCTTCCTCCTGGTTCAAAATTTTGCCTTCTTGATTAGAATTTTCTTCTCCCTCGGCTTCATCCTCACTTTCATCTCTAACATTAAGATTCATTCCTCTGCGAATCTCTTCTTACAATGCTCGCACTTGTCTCTAGAGTACTCTAACCTCAGGTGTTACAACACTAGCTCTTCTGCCACGTTCTCTTCGTGGAGGTATTTTCGCGATGCGCACTAAAACCCTAACCACGGTCCTAGTGCAAACTGTCCCACAGTCGGCGATCTGTTTACACAATCAAGAACTCCTGCTCTGATACTACTTGATGAAGGGTCCTCCCCTTAATACCACAAACACATAATAGAAACAGATAAACAACACAATTTGCAAGAACAAAAAATGGGCTTCTTATTATCTCCACAAATGTAGAATTATAAATTTCAAAACTACAATATGCAAAGCCACATGGGCATTTTCCCTTACAATATTTTGTAGGACAAAGCCTCGAATTATTACCCAGACCTACCCATAACTGCTCCAAATTGCCCTAGACAATACTACGACCTTTCTTATATAGACAATTTTCCACCGCCTAGGAAGGTTTCAAAATTTTAGCCAATAAGGCTGACCAAATTTAAAATTATTTTATATTATATTATTTTACAATTTATTACATCAAAATCGGCTCAAAATAACTTTGGAAACCCAAACAAAAATTTGAAAGAAAATTATTTTTCACCATTTCAGGTGACCCAACTTTCGGAGACCATAAGTCATCACTTGTTGACCTGATTGACTATTATGACCCCATTCCGGAAAGGGCGTGAAGTGCTCTACAACTCTTGAATCAAGCAAGCTTTATTGAATCAAAGTTTCAACCTCATCCGGGGCCTCTAAAGCCTTCAAAATTGAGTTCAACGTTTCTGTACCTAAAAATAGTAAATTTTCAAAAATAGAAGGTCTGCAAAAGATAGCTCTTATTGAAAAGAAACCAGAAATATTTTTGGGTGATGCAAGATTGCTCTTACACCCAGGATGCTCCTACATCAGACACCCGGGGTAATTTTAGAAGTGACCCTGTCACGACTCAGGTGTGAAGAGGAAAACCAAGATGGTTAACCTCCTCCCTTGTCAGCCATGATGAATCTTCAACAGGTCATCCTTTCCACTTGATCAGATATTCTTCATATGTCATGTTCTTTGTGCTTTTGCCAACACGACTATCTAGTATGTCCTCAATCTCCTTGGTAGCTGAACTGGTAGCTGTAATACTCCACTGTGCTACTGTGATCTCATCTTCAACATCTCCCTCATGATAATCTATCAAATCTGAAATGTTAAACACTGGTGAAATATTCAGCTCAGTAGGTAATTCGACCTCATAGGCATTTCCTGAATCATGCTTCTTCAGTATCTTACATGGCCCGAACTTTTTCATTTTTAACTTGTTATATGTACCAACTGAAAATCGCTCTTTCCGCAAATGAACCATGACTTCATCCCTAACCTAAAATTCCTTATGCCTCCTTTTCTCATCTACCTTAGCCTTATACTGTGCATTCATTTTGGTAATGTGTTTCCTCACCTCCTCATGGATATTCCTTAAGTGTTTTGCAAAATCCTCAGCTTTAGCACTACTTATTTCTCTTTTATCTATCTTTCACAACTCGGATGCATTTCTTGGACTACTTCCATATACAATATGTGGATGATGTGATAAACTAAACTTCAAATCTATCTTCAACTCTTCACTTTCTGCTAGTGTCATTCTATGTGCTGCCTTATTTGGCAAACTGGCTCCTGGAATCAACTCTATCTGATGACTGATCTTTCTTACTGGTGGTAATCTACCAGGCACATTATCAGATACAATATCCTGAAACTCATTCAATAATTTTGCAACTTCTACAGCTACATCTACTTCTTCTTTCCCAACCTTTGAAAATAAGGTAAAACACATATGCTCATGCCGCATACCATCTAAAAAATTTCCTCTATCAAAAAAAGTTATTCTTGCATTATCACATACCTTTTCTTCTATTTCTTTCAATGGTTTTAGCTTATGTCGTACTCCATCATTTGTCAGGGAATAAGTATTCGCACGACCATCATGTACAACACACCTGTCAAACTGCCAAGGTCTGCCCAACAACATATGACATGCATCCATAGATATGATATCACATAGTACCTCATCTTGGCACCCGTCGATCTTGAACTTCACTAAGTATTGTTCACTGACCATGACCTTGTGGTCATCTTGCACCCAGGCAACCCGATATGGATGTGGATGCTTCTGCCTCTTGAGCTTCAACTTTGTCACCATCTCTTCTGACACCAAATTATCAGTACTGCCACTATCAATAATCACATCACAACACTTACCCTCACACTTGCACATGGTGTGAAATAGGCTCCTCCTTTGTTCAAGTTCATTATCACCACTCAGCAGGACTCTTCTCTTAATAAGTGTTTCTCCTCTTTCAGCATCTTCAGAATGTGACGATCTAGTATCTTCATCTACATGTGCAACTCTAGCCTGGCCTTCATTTCTCCTATCTGTCCTTCCTTGGCATTGAGGACATTCAAATGCCCTATGACCTTCTTCCCCACAGTGAAAACATGTTCCACGGAAGCCTCCTCTTCCAGATCCTTTTCTTCTTCCTCGTCCTCTATGATCTCTATTATTCTGATCGTGGAAACGATTGAAATTATCTCCTCTCTGATTCTGACTGTTACTGGCCTCATCCTGCTTTTTTGAATCTTCATTTCGATCTCCATATGACTGTCCACTAGATCTTCCATCACAACCTCTTCTGCTTTGTCTACTCTCAAATTTCTTGTTCAGCTTTTCCTCTACTTTTAGGGAAAACTGGTATGCCTCTTCAATACTGTTCATTTGAATCAGATTCAATTCTTTTTGAATCCTTGGCCTTAACCCATTAAGGTAACAGGAAACTTTCTCCTTGTCAGCTTTTGCATGGCCTGCTCTGATGAGGATTCAATATAACTCCTCTGTATACTCCTGAATAGATCTTCCTGCTTGCTTCAAACTTTGCATCTTCTTCAGTAGGTCAAGATGATAATCAATAGGAATGAACTATGGCTTCAATTTATCCACCATTCGATCCCAGCTTGTGATTTTATCTTTTTCTCTTCTATTTCGCTCCAATTGAATCTCTTGCCACCAGATCTTCGCATGACCTTTCAGTTTGGCCTTCACAAATTTGACCCTATCAGGATCCTCAATATCTTCATATTCAAAATATTCTTCACATTCATTGATCTAATCGATCAACTCCTCTGGGTTAAGATTTCTTGAAAATGCGAGAACCTCAATCTTGGAAATGGCCTAAAAAAGTCTTTCTTCCTCCTGGTTGAAAATTTCGCCTTCTTCTTGATTAGAATTTCTTTCTCCCTCAGCTTCATCCTCACTTTCATCTCTGACATTAAGATTCATTCCTTTGTGAATCTCTTCTTGTAATGCTCTCACTTGTCTCTGGAGCGCTCTAACATCAGGTGTTACAACACCAGCTCTTTTGCCATGTTCCCTTCGTGAAGGCATTTTCGCAATGCTCACTGAAACTCTAACCACGGTCATGGTGCAAATTGCCTCACAGTCGGTGATCTGTTTACACACTTAGGAACTCCTACTTAGATACCACTTAATGAAGGGTCCTCCCCTTAATACCACAAACACATAACAAAAACAAAGAAACAACACAATTTGCAAGAACTGAAAATGGGCTTCTTATTATCTCCACAAATGTGGAATTACAAATTTCAGAATTACAATATGCAAAGCCACATGGACATTTTCCCTTACAATATTATGTAGGACAAAGCTTCAAATTATTACCCAGATCTACCAAGAACTGCTCCGAATTGCCCTAGACAACACTACGGCCTTCCTTATATAGGCAATTTTCCATCGCTTAGGAAGGTTCCAGAATTTTAGCCAATAATGTCAACCAAACTTAGAATTATTTTATATTGTATTATTTTACAATTTATTACATCAAAGTCGGCTCAAAATAACTTTTGAAACCCAAACAAAAATTTTGAAGGAAAATTATTTTTCGCCATTTCAAGTGACCCAACATCCGAAGACCATAAGTCATCACCCGTTGACCCGATTGACTATTATGACCCCATTCTGGAAAGGGCATGAAGTGCTCTATAACACCTCAATCAAGCAAGTTTCACTTGGTCGAAGTTTCGACCTCATCCGAGGCCTCTAAAGCCTTCAAAATTGAGTTCAAAGTTTTTGTACCTAAAAATAGTAAATTTCCAAAAATAGAAGGTCTGCACAAGATAACCCTTATTGAAAATAAACCAAAAATATTTTTGGGTGATGCAAGATTGCTCTTACACCTAGGATGTTCCTACATCAGACATCTGAAATAATTTTAGAAGTGACCCTGTCACGTTTGAGGTGTGAAGAGGAAAACCAAGATGGTTAACCTCCTCCTTTGTCAGCCATGATGAATCTTCAACAGGTCATCCTTTCCACTTGACCAGATATTCTTCATATGTCTTGTTCCTTGTGCTTCTACCAACACAACTGTCTAGTATATCCTTAATCTCGTTGGTAGCTGGAATACTCCACTGTGCTACTATGATCTCATCTTCAACACCTCCCTCATGATACTCTATCAAATCTGAAATGTTAAACACTGGTGAAATATTCAGCTCAGTAGGCAATTCGACCTAATAGGCATTTCCTGAATCATGCTTATTCAATATCTTACATGGCCCAAACTTCTTCATTTTTAACTTGTTATATGTACCAATTGGAAATTGCTCCTTCCGCAAATGAACCATGAATTCATCCCCAACCTGAAATTCCTTATGCCTCCTTTTCTCATCTGCCTTAGCCTTAAACTATGCATTCATCTTGGTAATGTGCTTCCTCACCTCCTCATGTATATTCTTCAAATGTTCTGCAAAATCTTCAGCTTCAGCACTACTTATTTCTCCTTTATCTATCTTTCTCAACTCAGATGCATTTCTTGGACTACTTCCATATACAATCTGTGGATGATGTGATGAACTAAACTTCAAATTTGTCTTCAACTCTTCATTTTTTACTAGTGTCATTCTGTGTGTTGCCTTATTTGGCAAACTGAATCTTGGAATCAACTCTATCTAATGACTGATCTTTTTTATTGGTGGTAATCCATCAGGCACATTATCGGATACAATATCCTGAAACTCATTCAATAATTTTGCAACTTCTACAAGTACATCTTCTACTTCCTCTTTCCCAACCTTTGGAAATAAGGTAAAACACATATGCTCATGTCGCATACCATCTAAGAAATTTCCTCTATAAAAAAAAGTTATTCTTGCATTACCACATACTTTTTCTTCTATTTCCTTCAATGGTTTTAGCTTATGTCGCACTCCATCTTTTATCAGGGAATAGGTATTCGCACGACCATAATGTACAGCACACCTGTCAAATTGCCAAGGTCTACCCAATAGCATATGACATGCATCCATAGATATGATATCACATAGTACCTTATCTTGGTACCCGTCGATCTTGAAGTTCACTAGGCATTGTTCACTGACCATGACCTTGTGGTCATCTTGCACCCAGGCAACCCGATATGGATGTGGATGTTTCTGCCTCTTGAGCTTCAACTTTGTCACCATCTCTTCTGACACCAAATTATCTGTTAGAGTAAATTATTAATTTTATTAATATTTTACTCCCTTCTTAAGATATCAACTCTTTGCTTTAGTCAACTCATGCACTAGTTATGCATCAATTTTCTTTAGTTGACTCATGCACTAGTTATGCATCAGTTGTTTTTTGCATGCATTAGTCTTGTAATAGTTTAACTGATTATTACATGCACTTCTGCTTTTTAGGTTTTCCTTTTCAAGGCCTTTGATCTCTTTTATATGGATGATCCATTGTACACTATTATTCATTCAGTTATTTGAGGATATTTTCTTCTTCATCTTCTGAGTCAAACCCTTGCCCTCTTCTTCTCTTGACTTCTTGTGATAGGTTTTTGTATGCAGGTGATCTTCAGGTTTCTGTGGATTTGTGTTGCTCAAATCCTACATGGTATTAGAGCCTAATCTGCTACAGCTTGTTTGTGTTTGAAGGATTCAAATTAAAGATTTTTTGGCGGATTTGAGAGGTTTTGGTTATATTTCTCAGATTTGGTATTCTCTATAAGACGTTATTTTTTGTTTCTTTTTTGGTGCACTTTGAGCTCAAACAGACCTCACCGTTGAGCTCGCAGCGCCCAAAAACCCTTATTTTGATATAAAATACGTCCAATTTGGACAACATTGCACGGAGAGGCAAATTTTTTTGTCATACTAGGCCCGTACGACCCTGGCACGTAGATCGAGGAAGATATGGTGATTTTTTCATAAAAAAATATAAAAAAAATACGGGAGCGCCGCCCATTGGCCACCCCGCGCCACCAAGCGGCCACCACCCTCCGTAGCCACCACCTAGCGCTCTGCCTAGTCTGCCGCTCCGCCAGGGTTCCTCAGCCCACTGCTCCACCTCGGCCGCTCTGCCCGCGCTCGCCTCAGCTGCTCCACTTGCGCCGCACTACCGCTCCGCCGAGTCTACCAAGCTCGCCACCGCGGTGACCGCAACCACCAGCAGACCGCCAGTAGATCGCCAGCGGTTAGCTGGAGCCGCTAGCGACAAAGCCCCATGTGACCAGGGGCTAAGCGCCTTGGCCCCCTCTCATTTTTGGTTCTTTTTTGCCATTTGGAGCCTTTTTCACTAAAATTGGCTTTCCAAGAGCTTCGGGCATCATTTTTTGACAAACGAGATATCGTCGGAAAGCTAGTTCCAAGCCTGACGCTCTCATGGAGTTTAATCTGGTATTTTTTTTTCATCTAGCTTGTTGTTTTTGATGTCAAAGCCAGATTATCTTTTTTACATTCCAAGGGGGCTAATTTGCTCAAATTAGCTCCATTTTTCGATCTGGAAGAAGCGTCGAAAAGCTCTTCTCGAGCACTATCCAGATTTCTACCTATTTTCATCAAAAAATTTCAAAGTACACAAGATTCAGATCTGAAGCTTTTTTGCTCTTCTTTTGATAAAGCATATTATTTTAGGCTTGGGGGTTCGATATTTGACTTGTGGGGGGGTCTTATTTTTCTTGTTTCTTTCAATTAAACAAGATATTTGTCAAAATAAAACCCCTTCTAAAAAATATGGCCGAGACCTCTTCTTGTCTAGAACTTTTGACCCCACATAATTATCACACATGGAAAACCCTGATGACATGGCTTCTCCATTCAAAAGGGCTCTGGTCTTGTCTAGATGCAGTGCAACCAGTATTATAGAGGCCCTTTGAGATCATGCAGCATCGAAACAAGATGGATGAGGCTATGGGGTTGATTGCTTTACAGGTATCAGACAGCTTGCAGTTTCATCTTGATGGGTGCAATACCCCTCTAGCTATGTGGACCAAGCTAAACACATTGTTTGGTATGGTAAATGAGTTTCAAGCACTTCAGACTGAGGCAGAGCTTACCTCTCCTGTACTTGATTCTTTCCCCTCCATTGAGGACTTTCTGAAGAAGTTCAAACAATAGATATCTTTGTTACAAGGATGTGGAAAGCAAAAGACTGATAAAGAGTGTATTTATCTGATTCTGTCAAAGCCAAGAGGGAACTTTTAGATCTTCTCTTCTACCTTTCATTTTACTATGGATGCTTTGGGACCTACATTCACTATGCCCACTTTTGAGGTGTTCTGTGATCGGTTGACTAGAGAGCAGGCCAAGCTTAATTAGTTGGATTCTCTATTAGGATCAAAGAACCAAGCATTGGTTTCCCAATCATCCAAAGAAAAGGAGAAGCCGAAGCCCAAGTAGAAATCAGATTCCTCTTCTCAACACACTACAGGCCCACCATCTTCTTCTAAGAAGGAGAAACAGAAGATTGAGAAACCTACCTGTTCCTATTGTCAGAAGGGACCTCATGATGAGTCACATTATTTTTAGAAGAGATTTGATGGCTATGAGAAACAAATTGGAGGTTTGCAAGCTCTTTTTTAGAAGAGCACTGTTTCCTCTCCATCCTCTTCCACCTCACAGGGGTCTACTTTTCAGTCTTCTTCCACATCTCCTACAGCTGGACAAAATCACGGAAAGGGTCATGCATTGCGGGCTTCAGCTGCATCCCCTTCACAGGTCCCTTGGATACTGGATTCAGGTGCTTCTCACCATATGGCATCTTCTCTAGAGATCTTCTCTTCTTGAGGCTTCTCCTATTCCTCACATTCTTATGGGGAATAACACTGTTATGCCAGTCTGCGGGAAAGGTTCTGTTGGCATTCAGGATGGCACATTCCATGATGTATTGTATGTTCCATCTCTGTCTACAAACCTTCTTTCGATTTATTAGATTACACACAGTGGGTCAGGGAAGATAGTTGAGTTCACACCAGATTTAGTCTTCATTCGGGATAGTGCGACAGGTGACATTATTGCTACAGGGACAGTTGATCATTCCACCCGTCTCTACACTTTCTCACATTTTGGTCCACCATCACCATTGTCAGAGAATAGCTCTCCTCTTTCGAGAGAGCATCATGTGGTGCAGTCAGGTCACTTGAACCTTTGTATTATTTCTGAGACTACTGCTATGACTTTCACACCACATCCTATTGAGGTCTTTTCTCTTCAGCGGGACTCTTCTTCAGCAGTGCCAGACCCTCCACCTCCATTCATTGAGCCACCAGGTGCATTTGTTGAGGATTCTATAGAGGACATGCATGACAGTGTCACACCACCTACATTGGGGATTCTCTTTCAGGATCCTCATGTTTACTCCTTTGAGCATTAGCTCAGCCTTCCAGTGACACCTCATCTTTAGTTTCCACTGAATTTCACTCCTTTGTATTGGAGTCATAATGTTTTTTTCATTGATCTAGGGGTTCTTTCATTCTGGGGGGGCTTTCGAGCCTCGATCCTCTCTCATGGGGGGGTTGGTAGCACACATTGTACATATGGCTTTGAGAGAGTGTCTTGAAGTCATTTCTTTGTCTTCTGCTTCTTTCTATCTTACTTTGGAGTAGGGTTTTTTCCCACTGGGTTTTCTCTATTTTTTTTGTTTTACAGAGATTTGGTTGTGTTGGGTACCTCATCAGGCCATGTTTCCAAGACCCATTTATGCTTTTAGCAAATTTAGTTTCCTTTGCTTTCTTCTTGCATTGTTTGTAGCTGCATCATTGCTCATCTTAAGGGGGGGTGTTAGAGTAAATTATTAATTTTATTAATATTTTACTCCTTTCTTAAGATATCAACTCTTTGCTTTAGTCAACTCATCCACTAGTTATGCATCAGTTTTCTTTAGTTGACTCATGCACTAGTTATGCATCAGTTGTTTTTTGCATGCATTAGTCTTGTAATAGTTTAACTAATTATTACATGCACTTCTGCTTTTTAGGTTTTCCTTTTTAAGGCCTTTGATCTCCTTTATATGGATGATCCATTGTACACTATTATTCATTTAGTTATTTGAGGATGTTTTCTTCTTCATCTTCTGAGTCAAACCCTTGCCCTCTTCTTCTCTTGACTTCTTGTGACAGGTTTTTGTATGCAGGTGATCTTCGGGTTTCTGTGGATTTGTGTTGCTCAAATCCTACATTATCAGTACTACCACTATCAATAATCACATCACAACACTTACCCTCACACTTGCACCTGGTGCAAAACAGACTCCTCCTTTGTTTAGGTTCATTCTCACCACTCAGTAGGACTCTTCTCTTAATCAACATTTCTCCTCTTTCAGCATCTTCAGAATGTGACGATCTGGTATCTTCATCTACATGTGCAACTTTAGCCTGGCCTTCATTTCTCCTATCTATCCTTCCTTGGCGTTGAGGACATTCAAATGCCCTATGACCTTCTTCCCCACAGTGAAAACATGTTCTACAGAAGCCTCCTCTTCCAGATCCTTGTCCTCTTCCTCTTCCTGTCTTATCTCTATTATTCTGATCATGGAAACAATTGAAATTATCTCCTCTCTGATTTTGACTGTTACTGGCCTCATCCTACTTTTTCGGATCTTCATTTCGATCTCCATATGACCATCCACCAGATCTTCCATCACAACCTCTTTCACTTTGTCTGCTCTCAAACTTCTTGTTCAACTTTTCCTCTACTTTTAGGGCAAACTAGTATGCCTCTTCAATATTGTTCATTCGAGCCAGATTTAATTCTTCATGAATGCTTGGCCTTAACCCAATAAGGTAACAGACATCTTTCTCCTTGTCAGCTTCTGCATGGCTTATTTTGATGATGATTCGATAGAACTCTTCTGTATACTCCTCAATAGATCTTCCTGCTTGCTTCAAACTTTTCATCTTCTTCAGTAGGTCAAGCTCATAATCAATAGGAATGAAATGTTGCTTCAATTTATCCACCATTCGATCCCATCTTGTGATTTTATCCTTTCCTCTTCTATTTTGCTCCAATTGAATCTCTTGCCACCAGATCTTTGCATGACCTTTCAGTATGGTCTTCGCGAATTTGACCCTATCAGAATCCTCAATATCTTCATATTCAAAATATTCTCCACATTCTTTGATCTAGTTGATCAACTCCTCTGGGTTAAGATTTCTTGAAAATGCAAGAATCTCAATCTTAGGTCTTTTCCCGATCTTGGAAATGGCCTGAAAAAGTCTTTCTTCCTCATGGTTCAAAATTTTGCCTTCTTCTTGATCAGAATTTTCTTCTCCCTCGACTTCATCCTCACTTTTGTCTCTGATATTAAGATTCATTCCTCTGCGAATCTCTTCTTACAATGCTCGCACTTGTCTCTAGAGCGCTCTAACCTCAGGTGTTACAACACCAGCTCTTCCGCCACGTTCCTTTCATGGAGGCATTTTCGTGATGCACTCTGAAACCCTAACCATGGTCGTGGTGCAAACTGCCTCACAATCGGTGATCTGTTTACACACTCAGGAACTCCTGCTCTGATACCACTTGATGAAGGGTCCTCCCCTTAATACCACACATGCATAACAAAAATAGAGAAACAACACAATTCGCAAGAATAGAAAATGGGCTTCTTATTATCTCCAAAAATGTGGAATTACAAATTTTAGAATTACAATATGCAAAGCCACATGGGCATTTTCCCTTACAATATTTTGTAGGACAAAGCTTTGAATTATTACCCAGATCTACCCATAACTGCTCCGAACTACCCTAGACAACACTACGACCTTCCTTATATAGGCAATTTTCCACCGCCTGGGAAGGTTCCAAAATTTTAGCTAATAAGGCCAACCAAACTTAGAATTATTTTATATTATATTATTTTACAATTTATTACATCAAAGTCAGCTCAAAATAACTTTTGAAACCCAAACAAAATTTTTGAAGGAAAATCATTTTTTGCCATTTCAGGTGACCCAACTTCTGGAGACCATAAGTCATCACCCATTGACCCGATTGACTATTATGATCCCATTCCGAGAAGGGTGTGAAGTGCACTACAATGCTTGAATTAAGAAAGCTTCATTCAAGCAAAGTTTTGAACTCATCCAGGGCCTCTAAAGCCTTCAAAACTGAGTTCAAAGTTTTTGTACCTAAAAATAGTAAATTTCTAAAAATAAAAGCTTTGCACAAGATAGACCTTATTGACAAGAAACCAAAAATATTTTTGCGTGATGCAAGATTGCTCTTACACCCAGGATGCTTCTGCATTAGACTTTCTTTGTCCTCTTTTATTCTGCTAGAAGGGTTGAAATCATATCCACTAGAGTCTGCGAAGTGAGTTGACATAGTGTAAAGACAACATTACTATATTTGGAAGATAAGCTATTTAATAGGATGGCCTTAGCATCATCATCATCATCAACATGAGCCTTAACCTCTCCAAGTTGTTTAATGAGAGACCTTAAATTACTTATATGATTTGACATTGTGATCCCATTTTCGATTTTGAATTCTAAACAATTGAAGTTTTAGAGTAAACTTTGCATTGATAACTTTTTCTCCAAACAACTTGTTTAGATTATCCCAAATGTTGGCAAAAGTGTTATCTAGATCTATGAGGTGAAGTTTAGAATTTGTAAGAGAAAGACCAATAATAGCCTTGGCTTTATCATCTATATTGTTCCACTCCAATAATTTATTTGCACCTGTAGGTAGTTTTTCTTTCCACTTACTATGCCCCATAGGTTTTTATTCATCAATTGCATTTGCATTTTTATTCTCCATGTATAAAAATTAAAATTAGAGTATTTATCTAATGGAATCTCCATTGAACAACAACACTAGAAACTTATTTTCTTACAGCCAACCACTCACAAAATTGAAAATACTATGTATTCTATTCTTGGTTGAAAGTATGTACTTACTATATTCTGGTTGTATTATAAAAGAAGTGCTTCACTAGGAGCCTTTGATCGAAATGACCATAAAGCGACTGTCAGACACTGATCAATATTGAAGCACAAGCCCATAGTAAAATTGAATGCCAATGGAACTATCACCTCATATCCACAAACTCTTCAGCAGTGACTACAAACTCTGATCCAATTGTTGATTCATACCTTATCATTAATTGCGTACATCTATCAACTCCTCTTATAACTATCCATCGAGTTTTTAACCGCTTTACAAATAAGGGATCAGTCTATGTCGCATGGTTCTTCATATTAAATTCAAGATTTGAGTGCAATATCTATTACAATGACTATCCAAAAAATGATCAAACACCAACAGATTCACCATTATGTGCATAGTTGGAAATGAAATACCTCATTAATTTCCTTGAGGACTCTAGCCAAGATGTATTAAGAAGCATCAAATTTCAAACTCCAATTGATAGATCCATTATTTTGTAGCATATAGAACTCCTTTTGAGTGTCTGAATCTTTGCGCCACCAACTATTTACCGTCCAATGAAAATCTTCACACTGCAGGCCCACATTCTACTGCTTCATCCACACATTAAATTTTTTTGAATCCATGATCAACCCAAATGGCATTCTAAGATGGCTATTGCTCTTTCTACTGCAGTAGCAAGCTTTATGGGCTTCTTGTGTACATCTCATAACATCTTTAAGCAAGGTGTGCCTCTTCCTCTCCCTACGCATAGAACAATCAAGAAAGGTTATCGATTAGCCATCTTGGTCTATGCTTACATAGGGATCATATCATCACTATCAAACACCAAATTCTTTCATATGCCACAAGATTGTATATGGGCTCTAATACCATATAATAGAGAAAGATGAGAATCAAAAATAGAACAATGAATGTTCGATGATGTGATACATTAATCTTTGCAACATTACAAGCATATGTAAGAGGAGAATTCGGTAATGAAACCAACTAACTGAATGCTAGATTAGACAAACTGTCTAACAGATTACAAAACTAGACAATGTAATAAACGTATACATAATATATACGCCAAAAATGATTTCATACAAGAAACTCATGATTTGGACAAGAATTTACCCTTTCTATACAGACAAGGATGAGACCCTTGGACATACTAAAATTATGACAAAGTGTCTTAACCATATAATATAAGACATAAAGAGTAAATGAATCAAGTAAGCTTAAGTATGTAACAATGAGTAGAACTTAATAAGAAAATAGTTAAGAGATAGACCATGAGCACATCAACACCCCTCTGTAAGTGAAACTTAGGGAGTATATCAAAAATACAAATATACAAGAATGATGACCCTTTCCTGTTAGGCAATCTTAGGTACCCACATTTGCAAAAAATCTCTTGGGAGTGGAGTAAAGGAGATAAATACATAAGAATAAACTCTTCTCCAAAAGAGAAAAGATGCAAACGAATATGTACTAATGAAAAAAGGAAAGGATAACGATGCAACAAAACCCACCAAGGACTACTTCAATCATTGAAGTACAATAGATGTTCTCCATATAAAAGAAAAAGGTAGAGGCTATGTAACCCACCCATAATATATAATGTCTTACAATGATGGTAGGTGTTTTGACAAATAATAATGATAAAGATCCATTAATCTTGAACATTATTATTCCCTTAGGAAGAAACAAAACCAAGTATAAATGTGACTTTTTTTATATTGTTATAACTTTGATGTCTTTGCTCAAGTGTCACCATGTCGATATAAAAGTATGACACAATTAAATCAACTACAATCCTAATAAATTAAAGAGGTGACAAACTAAGACCATATGTGAAGATAATGTGACAACAAATGAAATTTTGGATCTAAAGATGAAGATAATGTGACAAAAACTAAGATGGAACTATCATGAAAGATGAGATGGATGTGCTCAAGTGTGTCTATCAAATCTATAAAATGAAACTCACAAAACAAACATGTAATATATTTCAAGTAATCATCCTAATATATCAAATATGAAAGGTCCTATGATGTACTTTCTAGAATTATTCAAAGCAACAAGTGATTTTGATGTGAAATCTCAATATATGTCATCCAACTATAGTGGTCAACCCATGATGATGTGTGCACACAAGATGTTTCAGTATGAATGCCAAGAAATGAATCTACCATTGTTAAAATGTAAGAATCCTTGGCCTTCGGATAATGACTTAAGCATAATGAAGATGAAGCTTCTTAATATAAATTAGGAGTCAAAGGAGAAAAATAATTAATAGACATATATGAATGAGGAGAAGTAGTAGGGTATGTGCAGGCTCATGGTGGGCCAAAGTAAGGTCTTAAGTGGCAATGAAATTTGAGAAAAATAGAGTTAAGAAACTTGTGTAAAAATTTCAAAAAGTTATCAACCTTATTTAAAAAATATGCAAGAATAGAATCTGTAGTAATTCAAATGTAGTTTCTAAGAAGCTAGTTTTTTTTGTTTTTTTTTAAATTCTATTTGGTAAAATTTTGAAATTTCAATGTAGTAGTACAAAAATTTCAGGAAAAAGATTTAAAAAAAAAAGGTACATGTCTGACCGCCCAAACCACAATCAATGATAATTTTTTTTTTAAAGATTCTAGATATAAGTAGAAGACTCATATATAGATATAACACATACTTTTTTGTAATTTTTTTCCATGTAAATAATTAATTATGATTCTTTTACAACTTTTTTGGAATATAAAAACTTGTGTGTTTGACAACCATAACTTGGTCAAAACTTTATAAATTTCAATTTATTTTTTTAATCCTATAGCATTTGAAGCATAGAATGTGACACGTAGATATTTTCAATCAACCTATCAATCCGGATTTTCGACATAACTTAATTATAAAATAAATAATAATTATTTATTAAACTCAAAATTAAACAATATTTATATTGGTGGAAAGTTAAGAATTTGTTTTCATTTCATCAATTTTGGGTTTAAAAAATTGTCAACTATATGCTCAGAGTTTGAAAACACAAGGAAATATCCTAAACACATTTTTTGTGTTGACTTTCTAGGTTTGGCATCCCCAAGCCAAATCCCATAGTAATCTTGAGGCAAATTCCAAGGCTGCAAATTTGAGTCAAAGATATCAGAAATCTGATATGCATCGGATATATATATATATATAGATATATATATATATATATATATATATATATATATATATATATATATATATATATATATATATATATATATATATATATATATCTATATATATATATATATATATATATATATATATATATATATATATATATATATATATATCATGTGTATGATGTTATATATTTTTTTAAATTAGAAATATTGTGTTAAATATTATATATTTCCTTCTCTCCCTCTCTTTCTCACCCTCTCCCTCACCCTATTTCCATTCTCTCCTTCTTATTTAATTCTCTCCCTATCCCATTCTATTCATATCTCCCTCTATCTACCCCCTTCTATCCCTATCACATTCTCTCCTTGTCTCACTTCCCCTATCTCATTCTCTCCCTCTCTCTCCCTCCCTCCCCCTCCTTATCCCAGGGATAACTTTATGAAGCCCCCCTTGGGTAAAAATGTAAAATCTTGGTGAATCTTACGTTATTTTGGGGGAAAATCTTAATTTTGTTGGCAATTTTTTTTAATTTAAAGGAGACAATATTAATTTCTATTGACAATTTTTTTCAATTGTATGAAAATTCTAGAAAGTTTTTACGAATCTTTCATTATTTTGGGGGAAAATAATAACGTATTTGACAAATTTTTAAATTTTTAAGGAAAACATATTTAAGTGTATTGGTGAATTTTTTATTGTAAATGAAATAATATTTAATTGTATTAGCGAATTGTTTTCAATCGTATGGAAATTGTAAAAAAAAATGGTGAATCTTTCATTATTATGGGAAAAATATTTTTTTTTTGGCAATTTTTTTCAATCTCTTGAAAATTGTAAAAAAAATTGGCAAATGTCAATGAATACTTGTATTAAAATTATTTTGTCTTCCCATTCTATTAATAGCCACTTGCCATGAGTTTTCATGATGGACAATGACAATCAATGTAATAAAAGAAACTTTCTATAGCCCATCACATCAAATCTTGAGAGAATATAGTCTGTATTTGTTGCCTACAAAGTGATAGTGGTATCGATAATCGAGGCCACAAGAACACCTACCTAGAAACCATCATTTTTCCATTGTATATCTATTATTAATGATTGTTGGATGATTCTAGATCAATGGCATAAATTCTATTTCGAGCCAAAATTTTGAAAGACACAAAGCTCTACCAAAAGTCTTTGGAATAGAGACATGTGGATGGTTCATAAGGTTGATAAGGTTGCATTCTTGTGCGTTGTCGCTTAGTCTTCATCACAAAATATGTGTGATGGGCATTAAATAAATATCTTGTCAGTGACATTCTCATATATGATTCACACAATACATCCAATTTGGTACTGATGAATTTATTTTATTCCCAATTTCTCACACTCTTCCATTTATGGAAAAGGTTTATAGAGATATCAAAGATTTAACACAATATGTCCAGAAACATATGTGGATTCCTTTGGCCTTTGTAAAGGACAAAGGAATTAATAGGGTTAAATAAGGAATAAATAAGGACTAGGAGTTATTATCGACTAATGACAAATAGATGGGGTAGCATTTTTAGGCTATTTATACTTGGTTTATGCCTTTTTGTTCTTCAATTCTTCTTGGGTAGACAAAGTGTGGTAGTTGTGTTAAGATTCTAGTTTAGTCATTTTTCTTCTTTATTTCTCCTTGGGTGGATAGAGTGTGGTAGTTGGTTTGTGATTAGACTGCGAATCTCTAACAATTGTTGCTTCTAAATGCATTGTATTGTTTCTGAAAGATAGAAAGTTAGCTTTAAATTTAAGATTTTAGAAATTAGAATGTGAAATTGTCTACGTACAAATTTTTTTTAAATTAGAAAGTTCCTTTTAAATGTAGATTTTAGTGTTTTAACTTATTCTAAAATAATTAGAAATTATTATTTTATGTTTGTTTAGGGGTGAAATGGATACTAATGAATCTAACACTATAAACTATGTGAGTTGAGTTCATTGATTAACCGTTCCAACACTAAACATTTGAAATACAAGAGAAAGAGGGGTTTCCAAACAGAAGTCTTAATACAACCCAAGTTAGATTAGCAAAACCCAAGAAGATGAAGGGAAGCCAATACTAAACCCAAATTATATCAAGGAAGTATGCAAGCAAGTCCTCTTTCATGAAATGTAGGATTTGATTAAAGATGTGTAAATGCAAATGTGAAATTGAACCAACTGATTTAATGAGAAAAGTAAGATAGATCTAGATTCTAAGTGTATGCAATCAGCCCAATTAAGATATGAAAATAGGTCTAGACTAAGAAATGAAATGAATGATAGAGTACTCACCTTGAAATGTGTGGAGGAATATGCCTTTTTGCTTTGAAAACTACAGATCTGAAATTGTGACAGAACTTTCGAATGAGGATTTGCGATCACAATAGAAAACTCAGAAAATATTGTTTTTCTCAGACCACCAGGAACAGGTCGACCTAGTGCAACATGTTCCAGACACTTTTCCATGAAGTCACCGTGTTCTCGGGACACTATAGAAAAGTCGACCTAACTTCTTCAGAAATGGCTCAGTAATTAGTTTCCATATTTGTGGTTGCAATTCTGATATCCTCCTCCTACACCTAGAAAAGCTTGTTTTGGGGTTTGAGTGGATGAGGGCTTGCCTTAGTCAAACGCCAGACTGAGGAATCAACCTTGAAATTGAGATGTAAATGTAATGATAAAGAAAATGCTAGCATGTAGTAGGATTGAGTATATCAAATGAAAGATACAATTACCTTTGTAAATGCAATTGAATTTGATATGTGATCAATTATGCAAATGTAATAGCCTTGACTCAAACAAACCAAATGAAAATCAAAGAAGTTAAAACCTCATGTATAGGAATATATGTGACATGCCATGATGAAGGATGGAAGAACTTGAATCATTTGGAATGATGGATCTCCTCCTTAGAATCCAAACTCCACTACCACCTTGAAGGAAGAAGCTTGATGCAAGAAGGAAATGCTTGAATTTGATCAATGCTTGAAGATGCTTTATTGAAATCTCATGAACACATGTATACTTTCTCTTGATTTCTTGTAGAATGATGATGTATCTTGATGATTATGAAAATGAAATTTCCAAGCCTCCTTATATACTAGTTTTAAGGATAAAAAACAAAGAAGGCTGACCTGGGAGAAAAATAAATCAATTGGCAACCTCGAGGTACTTTGGGCCCCGTAATCAAATCTCCTCGGGGAAGAGGTTGACTTGGGTCGACCTCTTCCTAGACCAGGTTGACTTGGTCAACCTATTCCTAAGGGGGGTCCCAGAGAGGAGTCCCAAAGGCCTCGGAGAAGGTGCATAAGGAATCAAGGGGTGATGAATCTACTAGAAGGTATGGCCAAAAAGGTGATAAAATATCACCTAAAGGACCATGTCGCGAGAGAGAGAGAGAGAGAGAGAGAGAGAGAGAGAGAGAGAGAGAGAGAGAGAGACCACACTAAGGAGGGATAAAAGGTCTCAAAAATAAGTGCATCCATTTTAAGACGATACATTTAGCCCCTACTTTAGTGAGAGTATGAGGCAAGTCATACTCTTGATAAAGGAAGAAGGAGAAGAGAGACAATGTCACAATGAGATAGAACACCATCAAGTTTAAGGATATGAGCCCCCAAACCTAGGATCCTAACTCCATTCCCATGCATAAGTGAACTAAACAAAGAAAAAGAAAACAAAGGAAAAAGAGAGCCAAACAAAGACAAAAAAAACAAAAGAATCAAAACGGGTTAGTACTAAAACCCCAAATCAATTAGTGAAAGAGACCTCAGCTGAAGAAATGTCTCACCCACCGATATCGTATTTGGAAGGCTATCACAAACTAGAAGGGATCACATAGGAAAATTCTAGAGCACCATAAAGGATTACATCCCTCATGATTCTATCCTGCTACATGAAAGCATAGAGAGAGAGAGAGTGTGTGTGTTTGATTGTCTTTCCCAATAAGGTTTGTGTTCCTTACTATGAAGCACAAAAAAAAAGGCAGGATTAGATGGTCTAGCGGGTTTGTGTGCCTAGTAGTCAATCATGTGCACCCATTGGTGGCTTTTGCATGCATGTGTGTATGTGTGTCCACCCGTGGATCAATTGCTTGGTATCACCATGGAGTGTAAATATGTTTTTTCTCTCTATTGATGGATAGGGGTCCATTATCAGTAGACAAAATGTGTGTGTATTTTCCTAGGATGGAGAAGTATCACTGATATCCGCTAGGGAGTGGCATGCTTTAATGAAAAAGTAAAAGTGCATAAAAAAAGGTAAAATATAGTACAAAGAGGATGTATGTATGCCCCCTTCCTTATGATGACTATGTATCCATAGATATCATAAGGAAGAGAATCAAGGATAAATACTTATAGCAACAAGGAGATATCCTTTAACAACAGTGTATGCCATAAACTTAGCGAAGAGTGTTGACTCTGGTAAGCTAACACTAGTACATTTGACCTAGTTTTTCTACCACAATTTTTGACCAAAAAATAAAAAGGTTTTGCTTGGTCAGATTATAGAAGGAAAACTTTATTTATTTTTTAATTTATGCCCGTGTTTGTCAAAATATTGACAAATCCCGTGGTGGTCAAAAGTTCGACAAACACGGGCATAACTTAAAAAAAAGGGGCGAATTTCATTTCTTATTTCATTATTCCCAGCTGGTGAATTAGAAGGGTGCAGCATGCATGCGAAGGAGATTGAGTGACTAGAATGACTCAAGGAGATTGAGCTTAGAAACCTTAACCTGGGCTTTTTGAAGGTTTTTCATTCTTTCTCTCAACTGTTTAATTTACTGGATACCCAATCAACATTATCATTTGCTTTGAGACTTATTTACTATTTGATTTATGCTTCGAGACTAGTTTTACACCTCCTGATTGCATACATTTACATACATTTGGGTTAAGTGCCAACTATAGATGCGAAAGATGCAGTGAAATTGGGGATAAGAGCCGAGTGTGGTGAAGTAGATAGTTAGAGGCTGAGCCCCCCCTAAAGAGAGTTGAGAGCGAGCCCACTTTAGAATAGTAGGGGAACTCACTGAAATTGATGAAAAGTGGTGATGCCCTTTTTGCATACATTTGGGTTTTATTGTCTTAGCTCCAGCAGTGACCGTGGGTTTTCATGGGAAAGCCTTTGTTTCCCCTCCCTCCTTTGTGCTCTGCATTGCATACATTTGGTTTTACGTGCCCTATTTATGCTTCCACATTTGGCATACCCATTTTGTGTATATCCTGCAATTATCACATTCCATGAGATAGCATCTCTTTGAGGCTATCTCAAAGAGATGCTATCTCTTTGAGATACCATCTCTTTGAGGCATTTTGTGTATATCTTACAATTATCACATTCCGTTCAAATGAGCACTTTTCTTCTAAACACTCATCTAATGAAGGAAACAAAGACAATGTCTCAGTTTGGCAATACATAACAATGAAAGGAGTGATTGTAGCCTATTTACCAACAATACCAACTTTGCATTTTAGAAGAGGAGAAACAATTCTAACCGCAAGAAGCCTTTGTGAATACTAAGTCATACTAGCAGATAATATCTCTATTATATTTGTGTTTTCACTGCCCACTCTTACCCCTAGAGAACTTGAGTTTAGAAGAAAACCACAATTGATGAATGAAGATGTTAAAGGTAAACTAGAAGATGGTTGATAGATAATAAGAGGAAACACCAAAATATTAATGATTTCATTTTCTAAGTTTCTCAAACCAACTCTACTTCCAAGAGGTCTAGGAGTATCGACTTCTAGTAATAGAAAATTAACAAATCCATGTAGTAACTAATAGATTCTCAGCTGGATTATAATATAATAGATTTCCTAGATGATTTCTCATCTCTTGTTGTATATGTCAAATAGATATAAGATTCATCCTTCTACCATTGAAATTGCCTATCATTATTGGCACTCAAGATCATAGAAACATCTAATGTGTGCAATTACAAGACTCCATGGTATTTCACCTCCTCTGATCCTTTCATCTTCTTTGATTTGCATAAGATTGCAATGTTTTTAAAATCTTTGATAGAATTCATATGGTCAAGCCTGATACTATCATTTTCATTTAAAGAATACATCATCCAACCGACTTTCTATGTGTAGATGAAATGCACATCCTCTTGGTTTTATAGAGAGATTTGATATGCTTCCATTTCTAATGAATAGTTGATCATCACCAACTTCCACTCTTGTAGATGAAATGTACATCTTGATGATTGTATAGAAATATTTGATATGCTTCCTTTATAATGAGTAGTTCATCATCACCAACTCCCAATATTGTGATGTACCACAAATAATTAGTATTTTCCCTTGCAGTATTTATCTTCTTTAGAAAAATCATATCAGTGATGGAGCCATCTTCATATGAGGCAGCATTTTCTTTATAGGATTCTCAAACAAGTTTTCCAACATTGTCATATTCATTTAAGATCTTTCCACCCTAACCTTTGCAATATTGAACACCACACTCTTACAGTCAGGGGGACTCATGGGGGAGTACTAACAGATCAAAGAGTTATGCTATTATTTTTATTATTAAATATGACTATTGCATTGGAATCTACATCAAATTTGGCAATTAATGCAACATAATATTCACCCCCTACATATTCACCAAAAATTGATCTTGTTAATTGATGTAACACTTTGTCTTGCTCACTCCCTATCCTTCATTAGGGTATCTTTAGGAAAATTCTCTGACCTAATAGGGTACTTTATTGTCCCTACACTCCTTAGGTATCTCTACCCAAGATCCCACTCCTTCAACTAGTGCACACCAACAAGTAATACCACGAACTATGCTCAATCCCAATCCAGCTACTAGGACACTCCTACTCTTGTCTTCACAAACTGAAACACATTCAACTAGAACTTTACTCCATGGAGAGGCCAGCCACTAGGACCTCCATTGGTTTCAATTCTACTCCTGCACCTATAATTTTCATCAGTACTTCAATTGGGTTCATCAAACCATGCCAATTGCACCCAAAAATAGGCTACCAGCAATTAGGCCTTTGTCAAGCCTTTTTGTTTATATCAAGCCACCTAAAGGGCTTAGGATTCAGATGCCCTTTAATGAGAACTCCAAGATTTATAAGGTCTTCTCCTCCCAGATTGTTTGTACACCAACTCCTATAGCCATGCCCGAAAACCAATGTTTTCACACAACTTGGACAGTCTGACTAAGAGTTTGCTTTCTTGGCAACCAAAGAAACTCACCCAATCTTCTACTTCGACTTGTGGCTTCTATAGACATGTGTCTAGCTCTCCATGAGCTTTTAGTTGAAGCAACCAATGCATTCAACTCGCTGTAATCTCCTTGCAATGTTTTGTCGTCCCTAACGATGCTCAACCAGCTTGCCTAGGGCATCATTGCAAACATAGAAAATGAGCTTCCTAGGGCCCCTCCTTCTCCAAAAATATAGTACACAGAGTCACCTCACCCATTCCAAGAGCTTGTACAAAACCAATGGTGGAATGATGAGCTAAGACTCCATTTGTTCAACCTGCCTGGTTTAGACCAGCGACATCGTACTTAACAAAAGAATTAACAAAACTAGTTGGAATGCTTCAAAACTCAAAACAAATACAACACATAATCACAAAACAACCTGTACTAACTTGTCCAATAGACACTGTGAGCTATCTAATCCATTAATCAACTGAAAACAAAGAAACAAAAAAACTCAAGAATTCACTAAAACTGTGTTACTCTGCAAATCTTCTTAATTCCAAATGTTTTTCCCCCCAACCTTTTGCACAGGTCAAGGGAGGCCTCTTATAGTTGATCTTATCCCTAATTCGATGGTTTCAGACAATTACATAACCATCTTACTTGAAAATGCTCCCTTGCACAAATGTTGTCAATGTTGTCAATGACAACATTGACAACTTGTTACAACCTTTGGGATTTTGGTTCAAAAATTGTTGTTCAAACACCATAAGACCCTAACCATGACTTAGTTAGGCTATTTAGACCTCACATAGGCCACTTCTACACTTCTTTGCCCAATTTGACCCCTAAATGCTTCATTCCCACTTTTGCCACAATATTGGTAACTTGGGTACAAATTGGCACTTGCCTTCACAAAGGTCACATAAACATAAAAAGACCTCCAATATAAACCTCTACACATCCTAGGACCTATCTAGTCCTATTATTCCACTAGTGGTGTGGCTAGAACCACTACAAGCCAAAACTTAATTAGAAGCCCCCAGGTCACTAATGAGCCTTTCCTAGGTGCTCCCGCACCATTAATGTCCCTAGAAGCATATTCATTTGATCATCTCTCTCGAGGGTTGACTCAAATTTGTCACCAAATCATATTAGTTAAAGATCTATTGGGATCAAGATGATAATACTAAAAGTTGATATTTATGCCCTTGACATTACTTCCATTGTTCTTTGACTGATGTTTCCTCTTTAAGGCTCATTATTCTTTACAAAAATCTAATTTTCTTTAAGAGAAAACATACATTCTTTATGTTCATTGTTTTAATCATGTTTATCTCATTGTTCACTGCATAGTTTCTCATATTCTTGATGTCATCAATACATTGTTGATCTTCATTGGGTATGGTAATCACTATTTTTAAAAAATTCAAATCTCTTTAAGGTATCTTCTTTGACATGCATCTTTGATATTATTGTTTTGATCTTTTACTTCATGTTCTTTTTTACTTCTTCACATTCCATCTCACTATCATTCCAATTCAAATTTTCATTGTATATTGTCTTCTCACTGCATTTCTTTTTCTGTCACAAATTTTCATGATAGAGATGTACTATCCTCTTCTTCTCAAATTGTGTCTATCTATGTCATACAATAACAATATTTTGATCTCCATAATAACATTGAGATCTCTCTTTTATCTTCTCTTCATCACTAGTTTACTATTTTGCATCTTTGATCTTACTGTATTTTGATGCACATCATTGTTTTAAGCCTTTCACAATGCCACTTCTATGAAAATATTAGACATCATTGTCCTTTGTTCTATTATTGCTTATCATTGCCTCATTTTCACCATCTACTATCACATGCTTTGTGACTATCTCGGTTCTTGATAGCATTCTATCTCCTTGCTGCCATTAGATATTTGACATTACTGCCCTTTAATACACATTAATGAAATTTTATTTTCATTATCTATGATATGACATCAACCATTTTCCCAATTTACCTGGGGTCTAACAATGAGTAATAAAAAGGTAATGAAATAGATGAAAATAAGCCTTTCATTGTTTCATGACCTTTTGAAACCCGATCATTAAAGGAGTCTAGAATCTACTAATAAAAAAAGGAGAAAACTCATGGTTTGAATGCTTATCAATTTAGAAGCATAAAATTAAGGGTAATTGTAATATTTGAAATTTTAAAATTAGCCACATGGTCCAAACCATAGGCAACATAGGATAAGGATGATCTTCTCTTGTGTGTTGTCCATCTTGCCACTAATTTTTGTTTCTAATCCATGGGGCCCTTTGTTTATGTTGCTGGTGTATTTGTCTTTGATCGATGTAAAATGGAATATATGTGTTAGTTGTAAAATCTTTGTTTGAGAAATCATCTTATGGGCTGACAACATTACATTATATATGATCATGCTTTATTTTGTTTGACAATAGAGCCTCAAAAATTTAACCATGTTGAAGGTGCCTCATTTTATTGTTTGGCCAAGTGAATTCTATTGCTATGTTTCATTCATTATTGGATGATGGATTTGTGTCCTACATTCCATATTTCTTTTTATCCAGGTCCAATTTTGTGGCACACATAAGGGTTGTTACTAGACAAGATTAATTGTTGTTTCATTAACATGATTTCTATTTTGTCTTGGAAATTCATTTGACTTAATATTTCTATTATCTCCCATTATTCTAATGACATATTCTCATCTTTGTAACCATTTTGTTTATATTAAGCCACTCTTTCAAGTAGCCATTAGAGCCATTTCAAATGCATAGGTAATGAACATGCATATTTGCATAAGCACTACTAGGAGCTTACCCTGCAACACATGTACTATTGTGAAATATCATCACAAGTCCATTTGTTGCAGGGTCTAGCTCCCAGTAATGCTCGGTCGACAAATCTGCATGTTTTTCACCTGTGCATATACCTTCTTTGGTCGACTCTTATATGCACATGTACTATTGTGAACATGCAAATTTTCTAGTATAGTTGTAATGATTTTTCTTATTTATTGTCTTTTGTCCCTTTTTTATTTCCTATATATGTCTGTGCTTGGTGACAATATTTTGAACATTGTTGACATACCTAAATGGAATACTTAAATGGAATACACAATACCAAACGATGAATGCTCAATTGTTGTAATGGCAAAGCATCAGAACCATCTATTTCTAAAATTTGATTTCGTATGATAAATGTCCCTTTGCATTGAGAAAATTATAGTTGAGAAAATGGTTGTTCAGTGACGATTTGTATCTGCAGGTTGCAAACAAATCATCCTTCTTCCACCAACGAGTCATTCCATTCAAGAAAGACCATGTCTAACGATATCAATGCACAACAAAATAGGGAGACAATTGCTAGACTGTGGTCTAACTTTAAAAGAAAAGGTGATGGAAAATGTTATTGTCCTTACAAAATTTGTAAGGGCTTAAAGACTCGAAGATATCTAATCAAAATAACTGAGTAACATTGTAGGTAGCATGGTCACATTGAAGGGAGAAATAAATTTCGTCCATTGGTATGTATTTTAATAATTTATAAAATACATAAGATATGATTTGATGATGACATCATGGTCATGGTTAATATAAGGTCATCATTTTGATATAGGTCAACGACCCTAGGTTTCATGTTATGGACCATGACAATCTGGAGAATGTGGATTTCCAAATGAGGGAACATGGAGGTGTGAATATATAAGTAGAAGGTAATGCTATATCTATCAATGCATCATTGCTTTGTCCATAATTGAATCTATAACCTTTCAGAAGTCTCTATTCTCACTTTACTTGGTTGGTCTGTTTACCATTGATTTGATCCTTTGCCATGTCCTCATGTCTTTGTAACACATCATAACTTCATATCTCTATATTGGTTGTCCTTGACATAAAACTGAAATTGGTTGGAGACATCAGTGAGGCTTCTCAATTCATGGAAACTTCCCTTAAATTCAAAATCTGTTCTCTCTCAACTTCAACTGAAACGTACATTCCTAGTATAGATTTTAAAAGTGAAGTTTTGGGACATCTTACTATAAGAATGGTGTTGGGTAGAGAGCGTTATATGGTATGTCATGCATGATTATTAGCTATCAGTGATCATTTAGAAGCCCATATTTTTGGTACTATTGTCCTTTTTGAATGTATGAATTTATGCTTATGCTCAAACTCATAATTTAATGATCTTCTTTGATACAGATAAAGCTAGGTTCCATTAAGCTAGCAAAGAGATACATGAGATGACTATCTATAGAGCTGGAGTCGATGGGAAACTCAGAAAAGGAGCTTGCACAGGAACTCTTGCTGCTTCAGGGTGTGCATTTTTCTTTCAGAGCTCATCTGGTAAATATTCACTTCATGCGACATGTGGATAAATGGCCTCAATTGTTATTATATTGCTTTGAGTAATGTTTTCTTTTTCCATTTATTTGTTTGCCATATTTGCAGTTTGCAGGAGGGTTGGATGCAAAAACCATGTGTGCTTTTGAGGAACTGTGTCGTCTTGTTCACATTGGCTTCCTTCCTAGGATTGATTGCATAGTGGTTGACTATTCCTTTGTTGTTAAATTGATTCCAGATATCTCAGTTAACAAACTTCTTATATACTAATATATGATTTTATCTTTATTGAATTGCATTTAGTTTAATAGAGGGCTTGATCTTTGTAGGTGTATATTTGATTTATGCTCATTCTCAAGATTCCATAGACTTCATTTATATCTTTATATCTTTCATACCATTCCATACTGCATCATCCATATTATTTACTTTATCTCTACATTTCATATATCTCAATTTATCTCACACCAACTTCCCCTAGGTATATGGACTCTCTTAACTTCTTTCCTATCCATAGCCACCTTTGAATTTGTTCTTGTGAATATCAGAAATCATTGAGATTAACCAAAGACATCTTCAGTTTTGTGAATGGGAGTTGCAGTTGTGACAATACCCTTGATGCAACATATATATTTTGGAAGGTATGTTGTTTATCAATATATATTCATAGGATGCCAGTGCATACCATTATGACTAATATTTGGAACAAGCCTTTAGTCCTTCATTCCCTTAGTTTGTCCACCTCTCCTATCTTTCATTGTGTCAAATTCTATGTCCCAGGAGTAGAGGAAAACCAATTCTTCATTTAATAGAGCAGTACTTGGAAAATGCTGGTTAGGAGCAATGGCAAATAGTCTCGATGATTACTTTTGACTTTTTGATAATTATTGTCATGTGAGATGGTGGATGCAGATCGGTTTCCCAATCTTCAGTGAATGTATTATGTGTTGTTGACTGTGGATTGCATTGTTGATCTACTGATTGGATCAAGACTCTTTGAATCATAGGTAGAGAATTTGACTTCGTGATGCCCATGAACAATGTTAAGTATGTTCTCTTATTCGATTAGTGATCTATATATCTATTGGTGATGTGTCCTATTCTTTTCCCATCTCGGATGCCTTCATATGATTCCTATTTTTGTCTCACCGACTGTGACAGTATGAGAATCCCATTGGCACTCTAGATTATTTACCAGTTTGACATTCAACTTTCATGTCTGATAAAATACTGTCAAGTCTGGTTTCAGAAATGCCATTTGCTCTTGCTTCATTATGTTGTATAATCTTAATTCATTCATTTGGTTTTGTTACAGTTGATGGCAGTGGCTATATATCTGAAAATTTTTAGTGTCGTTGGTGTTTTCCTTGTGGATTAACTATCTTCTCATATGTAACTTACATGAAATTAAGGTAGTTAAGTATTTGAGTATGGTATATATGCCTGCGATGGATTTGTAGGAATGCATTATTTAGCCCTTGTATGCAAATTCAAAATATTTTTTCAGTTTCAATTTTCAATTCTCTTTCTTTAATTTTGTAGCACCACTTTGTTCTAATCATTTTAGACCATGGTTGCATACTCTTTGTTTTACAAACTGAATGTTTTAGAGCTTGCATTAAACTTGAATTGTTTGGATACATAACATTCTATTCCTTATCACACTTAGTTGCAAATAGTGTTTTCTCATATGATTTGTCTAAAAGAATTTCTTACATTGTATGCATGGGGGATGATTTTTTTAGGTTGAGCATTGTTTTGTACTCTGCCAATTAAAACTTTTGAAGTAATTCTCTAAAGCTGGCTAATGAAAATAGCTTTTACATTCTTAAATACAGTAGATTCTCAAACCTTCTACAAAAATGCATAGTATGTAGTAGACAATGTAAGTACATTTATGGTTTAAAATTGAGGATTACTAAGAGAGTAATTTAACTTGTATATCAATGTTTGGTGATCAAGAATGGCCATTCAAATAGTTGCAGCATTTCTATGATGGAACTATTGAGTGCATCTTCAAATTGAAAATATAAGTTACATGGAAATCAAAACTCAAGGATTTATGAAACCATGTTTGTCCTTGGCTAACGAGTGTGAAAGATGGGTTAATATTGGTACTTGCTTGTTGTACTTGGTTTCGAAGATGTCTCATTGACATCTTGTATCTACAAGTTGGATAGATGGTGTCTTATTTCTGACCTACTCCTGCATGATTAATGCTAAACGTTTGTAAATTTCATGTTGGATGGAGGCTTTAAAAAGTGTAAGACTCAACCATGTTAAGACATTAATCACACGCTCCTTACCATTTTTAGTTTCTCTATTTTAGACTGTACGTTGGACATAAGCTCATTGCAACTCATACAGTTTAGTTTCTTCTATAATGTGATCGATCACTACTACATCCCATGAGTGATTACTAATTGGGTAATCCTTGTGTTTTGATTTCCATATAACTTAATATCGAGTTATGCATTAGAGCTTGCATGTGTATTTCATTGTTATGATTTTATTTTGCTAAGTTTGATTGCAAATATGAGTTAATGAATATGTTTGAGTGTATTTATTTAGAGTTATTTGCATGTTAGAGTTATTTGTGTTTTGGCCATGATACACCATAGAAAACAAAACTGAAATTGGAAGCCATTCATATCTTTTGTTTATACTGCTTTGACTTCATGATGCCCGTGAACAGTGTTAATTATGTTCTTTGATTCGATTAGTGATCTATATATCTATTAGTGATGTGTCCTATTCTTTTCCCATCTCGGTTGCCTTCTCAAATCTCTCGATCATAAATGACTTGTACTCTAAAGTTGGACAAGAATGTGGGCGCTTCCCTCTTGTAGTCATCCACATTGAATAGAGAGTTATAATAATATAAACACTTGTTAGAATTTATAATCTTTCCTTGGTGTAATATTGTAAATTAGGATAAACCAAGG
The DNA here is from genome assembly GCA_027943335.1 of Chamaecyparis obtusa. Lineage (NCBI taxonomy): Eukaryota > Viridiplantae > Streptophyta > Pinopsida > Cupressales > Cupressaceae > Chamaecyparis > Chamaecyparis obtusa. The sequence continues at coordinate 38,678 of BSBK01009580.1, read as the reverse complement.
TATCCTTATTCTATTTTGTCCTCTAGTCCAAGTGGGAGGACAACTCATATTCTTGTAATTCCTTTATAAGGAAATTAGTTGATTCCTCCTTAAGAGGACCTTGACACTTGTATCACACACTTATGAATGGTGGCATTCATAGATTTGGGAGTTACATTCTAACTCCTCTCTCTCATCTCTATTTAAGAGATGCTCCTCTCTCTCATTTCTCACGACGAAGTTATTGTAAGTGAGCAACTCTCTCTCTCTCTCTCTCTCTCTCTCTCTCTCAGGCTATGGCCTCATTCATAATGTCACAAGGGGTTTTCTTTGCTTTCCCCTTTCAAAATCTCTTGGCTCTTTGTTTGGATTCTTGGAGCATTCTCATGTTTTGGTGATTGATCTTGAAACTTTATCTCATTTTTGGCTTATGGTAAATTTCCTTCTTGCACTTCACTTTCTTGGATTATTTCATTAAATTATTTTCATTCTTTTAATACTTATAACAACACCAGACTGTGTCTTTACGAGAGTTTAATAATATATTTTATTTTTTAAAAAAATAATTAATTTTATGTCACTTTTTCGACGTTAGATGAATAGACTTATCGACGACAATGCTATATATTCGACGACTATTCCGACCAGATTTCATTGAAAGAGTGGTGAACATTCTTTGACATTTCGACGATAATTCTATACACTTGATGATAATTTCAACCCTAAGTCGACACAATTTTGACCAACATTGGTCGCAAAGATGAAAGGTATGATCGATAATTCTTCTAGGTTGAAGCAATTATTTCGACGATGAGTCCATCAATAATTCAACCACTATAGATGTCAGAATTGCGATGATCACTTTTTGTGTTGTATAATCGATGAAAAAAATTTGACAACAATTATGGTCATTTGGTCGACCAATTGGTATCGAAAATTTGACTAATCCTTGTCGAAAAATAAGCTAAAATTTACTAGTGTAAGAAAAATAGATCATTTATAAAATAATATGTTTCTTATGAGAAGTGTATCGTCGGAAAATGGAAGCACTTCCATTCAAGACTAGTTTATCCCTCCAAATAAGTGGTTTGGGGTCATGTCAAATGCCTTGAATGGGTCTTTGACTTGGATTTGGCTTTTTCCCCTATTCACCCCATTTTCCACTTCTTTTCTGCATAATTTTGACATCTTGACCTGAAACTCCTAAGATTCTTGACCTCGAGGTCAAGGTCGACCTTTTTGGGTCAAGGTCAACCTCAACCTTGACCCAAGGTCCAAATTTCAAAATTTGAGGGTTTTCGAATGTCGGGTTTCAGAAAGATTTATTTCTCGCTTTCGGGTCGACTGTTTCGGGCTTCGAAATGGTAAACTCTTAAATTATATTTAATTTAGGTCTACTTCTAATGGTATAGGCTTAATGGAAATTTATTTCTCCTATGTGATCGGCCTCTCTAGAAGTTTGTGCCCTAGACTAGCATATAAGGAAGCCTCCTCCTCTCATTTTCTCCATCACATCAAAATCAAATCAAGTCACCATCGAAAAATCAAGTGATCAAGTAATCAAGAAATAAAGAAGCAAGCAAGGAGAAAGAAAGCATTCAAGTATTCATCTATCTTCAAGCATTCAAGCATTCGAGATCCAATTCATCAAGGAGATCCATTAGTAGCCATTGAAGGATTCAAGCTCCATGGAGCCCTCTTCTTGAAGATTTCTCCATCTATTTCCATTCCAAGATCCATTCAAGATTGGTGTTGAAGATCTAAAGACAATTGATTTGAGACATCCTACATCCTATTCTACATTCATTTGGAGTATCCATACTTGTGGATTCAAGGATTTGAATCCTCCACAAGGGTTTCAACATAAGCAACATGAATTGTTCCATTTACTTTGTTTATTGTTGCAATTTCAATTATATTTCAAGGTTAATTCCAAAACTGGGGTTTGACTAAGGCAAACCCCTCATCCAAACAACAAAACCATTTTTCTTACAGGTGTAGGTGCGGAACAATGAGTTGCAGAACAAATTCGGACACCCTTTTCAACAAACTTTAGGGATCCGTGAACATAATTTCCGTCGAAGCAATGCAGGTCAAGGTCGACATAAAGGGGTCAAGGTCGACCTTTATTTGGGTCAAGGTCAACCTGGTTCAAAAAAAGAAATTATTTCTGGGTTTTCTCCATCTCTGTGTTTGTGTTCCACATCCGTTTGCAGAATTTCCAAAAACTCGATATTGACACCTGAAAATAGAAATTTCCAGATCTGTTATATTTTGAAGTTAGTATTTGTCTTCAATTCATTTCAATTGATATTTTAATACTCTCTTCCATAATGGAATATAAGGTTTTCCTCTTTCTTCATATTCTTCATAGATTGATTCATTTATGCATTGACCACTTTCTTGTGGTTAATCAATTTGGATCTTTCCTTTGGGAATTTGGGGTTAAGAAGAAGATCTTACCTTCCCCAATACAACACATACATTCTTACCATTACATTTTTGGCAAATCAATCAATCCATCATCACAATATATTTCATAATTTATAAATTTTATCATTACATTTTGGTGAACACATGTTTATATCATTATATTTTGGTGAACCCACAATAGACAAATCTTTCTTTTATGGTGTTAGATCTTGCATGTATGTTAGATTATCCTTCTATTATGTGCTTGCATTTACATTTCAAAAATCATATAAAGCAAAAATACAAAAACATTTATTTGTTCATGCCTTGTGTTTTCCTAATTTAGTTCATTTGCATTGCATTGGTACATGAGCTTTACTACCTCTAGTCCTACTTATAATATTTTGGTTAGAAGAAGTCACAGACTTATGGGTTCCTTTGATCCTGAGTCTTCCTCTCCTTTCCTTAGGATCCTAGATGACAGTTTGATTACTTGTGATTCCAATCCTACTATGGAGCATAACTCTTCTCATTCATCTCATGATGAGGATGATGCTTCAAGAGTTCCTACTGAACAAGTCCAAAAAATTTCAACTGGACTTGATAAAATGGGTAATTGGCTTATTCAAGAAAACCATAATCAAGATTCTATTCAAGCTATAGAGGCTCTTAACAAAGTTCTTAAGGATAGTGATCAAGGTGTTAATCTCTTGCATGGTATCACTCATCTTGTGCATTTAAATGTTAAACCTTTAGCTCAAGAAGCTCAAGAACTAGGATTCACTCCTCTTGTCACTAGTGTGGAACCTTCTTTTGTTACTTTACCTAGCATTCCTACCTATACTCCTTTAGTGACTACATCCGTTCCCTCTCTTCCTATGAGTTTTCCACTGATGTCTTTACCTACCTCACAACCTTCTTATCATAGTGTTCCTTTTACTTATTCCAACCCTCTTCCAACTGTGGTTCCAAGTGTTCCATTGGTTGTATCATCTATTCCTGATACTTCCTACACTTTCCCTAGTGTTTCTAATGTTTCTATGCCTCCTATTTCTTCTAATGATTCCACAATCATTAGTCTGGCTCAAATTGTGTCCTCTTTACAACAACAAATTGCATCCTTAACTCAATCCAAGTTTAGTATTCTTACACGTGACATGGGTAGTCCTTTATCCCTAGACATTATTCGTGCTCCTATTCCTCAACAAGCCAATATGCCTCATCTTGAGAATTACAATGGTAAGGGAGACCTTGTCACTCATGTTAAAACATTTTAAATCCTTTGTAGTGACTATGCTCATGACCATAGGATTTTAGCCAAGTTGTTTGCTAGAACTTTTCATGATAAGGCCTTGCAATGGTATTGTTCCTTGCCTTCTTATTCCATTGATTCTTTTCTAAAAATTCCTAATGCCTTTATTCAAAAGTTCCAAAATAACATTAGTCTGCAAGTGTCCTTAATTGATTTGATGCATTGTAAACAAAATACTAAAGAAAAATTGACTGAATTTATTGGTAGATTTAAGCATTTGTATGCTCAAATTTCTTATCTTGTTCCTGATATTGATATTCAGCGTATGTTTATTTCAAATTTACAAAAGGATATTAGAGATAAGATTTTGCTTACTGAATTTACCTCTTTTCAAAAACTTTGTACAATGCTTCATCATTATCAATTACAAGTGAGTCAATTTGAGAGCAACACTCCAATGGCTCATGCTCCAGTTGATAAGAGTTATACTGCTCCTAATCCTAACAAGTTTCAAAAACCTAACAACTAAGTCAAGATAAATAAACAAGCAAATGCAGTTGTTGGTCAAGTTGTTGTTGCATCCAAAAATGCTACTTCTACATCCACTGCTTTTCGTTTGAATCATACGTTTACTCCTCTTTCAAAATCTTTACATTCTATTATGAGTAAATTGTTGACTGCTAATATGATTACTTTACCTTCTATTCAACCTCTTTTAACTACTATGATTGCATCCAAATCCTTTGATTCCAAAGCCTTTTGTCAATACCATCGTCAGAATGGCCATGATACTGAGAAGTGTTATTCTCTAAAACTTAAGGTTCAAGACTTAATTGATTATAATGCTTTATCTGTTGATAATTTTAATTATAGTGGGAACAAATTTGTCTCTCCTCCTAATCAAAACCTCCAATTCTATACAAATCATTTTCCTACGCATGATACTAATACCATTGTTCAGTCATCTTTTGTGGATATTGTTTATGATTCAAAGATGGATGATCTCAATCATATTGTCAACCATGTGGAGCATGTTGTTTTGCCTCAACCTGTATCTCCACCCCCACCTCAACCTCAATTTCAATGTCCACCTCAACCTAAGCCTAAACCAAAACCTCAACATAAAACTTGAAAACAACCTAAGAATAAAAGACCTAGGGAACTCTTGATCACTTTTGATGATTATGAGACTATTGAAGCTCCTGACGGTCCCCTCTACATTTATGCTAGGATTTCTAAGATACCTACGTGCAGTTTTCTTGTTGATCCTACATCCTTAGTCAATATCATTATTGAAGAAAACCTTTTTATGAAGAACTTACAATGTGATTGTTATGATACATCTATGTGTGGATCCAAACTTGTAATGGTTTTCTCTATCCATCATTTGGTTCTATTAAATTTCCTGTGGAACTTTGTGGTAAAGTCATGGACACTACCTTCATTGTTGTCCCTACTTCTAATTAGTTTCAAGTTAAGTTTGGTTTGCCTTGGTTGAATGTCATGCATGTCATTGCTTCTCCTATCCATAAGTGTATTAAATTCATTCATGATGATGAAGTGAAGACAATTAATCATAGTTTATATAAACCTTCTAGGCCTAGGGATTGTGCTACCCTTGACTTCTTTTGGCCTTCATTACCTAATTCATGTCCTTCTCGACCTGATAACATTTTTCACTCATATCAAGCCTATAAACATTGCAAGATTCTTGAGTTAAGCATGCTTCTGATGGATCTTAACCTTGGTCTTTTTCCTATGCCTTCCATACCTCCTTTATCCATGGCTTCTAGTTCTGTTAATCAAGCTTCTAGTGTTGCTTTTCAGCCTACTAAGAATCCTACTAATCCTCCCATAGAACCTGTGAAGGATCCGATGGTTGTTCCTCCTAGTTCTCAACATATTTCAAATAAGACAAAATGTAACCGGTCTACCAATGAACATCGTAAGAAGCGTCGGGCTCAAGCTAAGGCTTGTGCCTCCATTCTTCAAAAATATTTACCTTCTTTTGACTAGCCTATGCTTGATGTGTTGGAAGCAGTTAATGCTAATAATGATATTAAGATGAATGATTATGATGATTCTATTCGTATCTTAGATTCTATTTCGATTAATCTTGATGATCCTAATGATGCTAATGATGAATATGAGACTATTGACATTGATATTGATTTACCTAATACACTTTCAACACAATTGATAATTACACCTTGTATCGAACATCATGATTCTCAAGAGGATCCTTGTTTGGAATTGGCTATCATTCCTATTGTGTTGGATATAGTCCCTCTTGCGAGTTTCCCACCTTCCCTAAATGATATAGATCAAGATGGGGAGAGTAGGTGATGTGCTTGATTGGCTTGTCCTTCATGGTAGTTTTTTGTGTGTTTGCTTGTTGTGTTGTGTTTCTCCCGTGATATGTTTGCTAAATGTTTGTTAGATTCTTTTATACGACCCTTGTTACTTTGTTGGTGCAAGGTGATAAAGGAATTGAACCTGTTGTGTTATTCCTCTATATGTATCTCTATTCTTCTATATGTTATTTTCATGTTATGTTGTACATGTGCTATTGTTCGTAAATGTTTTCCTTGTGTAGTCTGCTTGGATTTGCGACTTGGTAGCATTGATTTTTTTTTTGTCTCCATGTTGTGGTCCGAAAAGACTCTTCTTCGTAACTCTTGCATTTTCTTTCCTCCATTGTGATTGTAGTTCTACTTTCTTTGGGGAATGATGTCAATTCATTTGCAATAATATATATATATATATATATATATAATGATGTCAATTCATTTGCAATAATATATATATATATATATATATATATAATCTTATGATCACATTGACCCCACGGTAGGTAGATCCCTTTTGTGTTCTTTGTATGTTTATGTGGTATTTCCCTTTTCTTGGGGGCATCTCGTAGTGGAAACATAATCAGTGGAGTTGTTTATGTTTCTGTTCAAGTCATTGCTCCTATTAAAGTGTTAGCAATGACTTTAACGTGGGGGCATACACTCTACTCACTTTTTGCACACACGCACTTTCAAGATATATTTTTGAAAACTTTTCTCCCTTTATGGATTAGTGACTAATCCTTAAAGCATGGATTTTTACCTTATAGGATCTCTTGATCCCTCCATTTTCAATTTTTCAAGTTTTGATCCCTTAAGGTTGGAGGTGTCCTTAAGACTGGATCTCTCTTCTTTTGGATTTGCTCTTTTGGAATAGAATATTCCTGAGGGTGAATCCTTGATGGTTTGACTAGTGAGTAGCCACATTCACTAGGCGGTTCAACTCCATCTTTCTAGTTGTGTTGTTTCCTTGTGTGGTTCACAATGGGACATAAGTTCTCATTGGGCGAGGTAATCACACCCTCTTCTCTCCTTTTTCTAGAGATGTCTGTCTTATTGTAATCTTGGAGTTGACAAAGACTTGAGTCCCTGGGGGCTTGAGGATTGCTCTGTCCCTTTGATTTCAATAAGATTTTCTCTTTCTTTGTGATCTCCTTTACTAAGAGTTTGCATCGAGTCCATACTCTTGCTAAAGTGGGGGCTAAATGTATCATTAGAAAATGGAAGCACTTCCATTTAGGACTAGTTTAGCCCTTCGAGTAATTGGTTTTTGGTCATGTCAAATGCCTTGAATAGGTCTTTGACTTGGATCTGTCTTTTTCCCCTATTCTGCCCCATTTTCCACTTCTTTTTTGCATAATTCTGGCATCCTAACCTGAAAGTCCTAAGATTCTTGACCTCGGGGTCAAGGTTGACCTCGACCTTGACCCAAGGTCCAAATTTCAAAATTTGAGGGCTTCCGGATCTTGGGTTTCATAAAGATTTATTTCTCACTTCCGGGTCGACTGTTTCAAGCTTCAAAATGGTAAACTCTTAAATTATATTTAATTTAGGTCCACTTCTAAGGGTATAGGCTTAATGAGAATTTATTTCTCCTATGTCGACCTCTCTAGAAGTTTGTGCCCTAGACTAGTATATAAGGAAGCCTCCTCTCATTTTCTCCATCACATCAAAATCAAATCAAGTCACCATAAAAAAATCAAGTGATCAAGTAATCAAGCAATCAAGAAGCAAGCAAGAAGGAGAAAGAAAGCATTCAAGCATTCATCTATCTTCAAGCATTCAAGCATTCAAGATCCAATTCATCAAGGAGATCCATTAGTAGACATTGAAGGATTCAAGTTCTATGGAGCCCTCTTGTTGAAGATTTCTCCATCCATTTCCATTCCAAGATCCATTCAAGATTGGTGTTGAAGATCTAAATACAATTGATTTGAGACATCCTAAATCCTATTCTACATTCATTTGGAGTATCCATACTTGTGGATTCAAGGATTCGAATCCTCCACAAGGGTTTCAACATAAGCAAGGTGAATTATTCCATTTACTTTGTTTATTGCTGCACTTTCAATTATATTTCAAGGTTAATTCCAAAACTGAGGTTTGACCAAGGCAAACCCCTCATCTAAACAATAAAACCATTTTTCTTGCATGTGCAAGTGCAAAACAATGAATTTTAGAGCAGATTCAGACACCCTTTTTGACAAACTTTAAGGATTCTTGAACATAATTTCCATCGGAGCAGCACAGGTCAAGGTCGACATAAAGGGGTCAAGGTCAACCTTTATTTGGGTCAAGGTTGACCTGGTTCAAAAAAGAAAAATATTTCTGGGTTTTCTCTGTCTTTGTGTTTCTATTCCAGATCCAATTGCAAAATTTCCAGAAACTTAGTACAAACACCCAAAAACAACAATTTCTAGATATATTATACTTTGAGGTTAGTATTTGTCTTCAATTCATTTCAATTGATATTTTAATACTCTCTTCCATAATGGAATATAAGGTTTTCCTCTTTCTTCATATTCTTCATAGATTGATTCATTTATGCATTGACCACTTTCTTGTGGTTAATCAATTTGGATATTTCCTTTGGGAATTAGGGGTTAAGAAGGAGATCTTACCTTCCCCAATACAACACATACATTATTACCATTACATTTTTGGCAAATCAATCAATCCATCATCATAATATTTTATCATTTACAATTTTATCATTACATTTTGGTGAACACATGTTTATATCATTACAAGAAGAAATCCTTGAAAGGAGGAGATTTTGCTAGCAAGACATCTACCTTCCAAAGGAGCATCATGAACAAAGATAACAAATTCAAGGCAAAAATAAGGGGGGAGGATTCAAGAATGCACCTATTCAGCCCCATGTGTATAGGGGGAATAGGGATCCTTGGATCAAGGATGACAAACTTTAAATCACATAGTAAGGTAAAATGTTTATAATGAACATAGTTTTTCAAATAAAGAAGAGGTTATGATCACGAACATGCATGTCATGAACCAAATTTAATGTAGGTACAAATATATTCTTATGTATATATAATCTAAATAATAGTAATTAATAATTATAATTAATCAATCAATAATTAATTGTTATAATTCATTAATATAATTAATTAATATTATTAATATATATAACAGTAATAAAATCAATATATAATTAATATTAATATTCTATTAACCAATACACAATTAATATTAATCATAATATATATTAACAAGAGCTCTGATGGAGCTTGAGTCCTTGCCTTTTGTCAAAAATGAAAGGTAAATTAGTCGATAGTTAAATCATAGTTACTGAATAGGGAAAAGCGTAATGTGCAATAACACAACTGTAAGTATCAAATGTTGATTTTATGGTTAATGCTATTGAACCAAAGGTTGTGGTTTAACAAATAGGCCCCTTTTGAGAATATATTCAAATGTTTAGACATAATAATATCTTTTAGTATCTAACAATATGTATAAAGCAGCGAATAAATTGAATAGTTTAGAAATTTAGAACTTAATAGTTGGGATTGAATAATGGATGTTTAATTGAATTTAAATAAATAAAATAAAATTGATTAAGAAAGGCAAACTTTTGGAGTGAACTTTTTTGATGTGGAGCGAGCTTTCTGATAAGATGTGACGTGGAGGAGATTTTTCTCCTCCACGCGGTGTACTTTCTCTCCCCTCTCTCCTCTTTTTTTGTTTCATTCTTTGCTTTGCATTTTTTTTTTCTGTGAGTGGTTGTACCTGGTTTTAATGGAGCCAGAAATGACCGACACCCCTTTATCCTCCCCTATCCCTGATGCCCTAACTCATCCCCCTCCGAAGAAGATGTTCGCTGAGACGGTTGCTCCTCCCAGCAATGGTGTCTCCCCTCTTGCAAGATTTATTCCAGCTGCTCGATGTGAACGACCCCATGCGGAAGGTAAGAGCCCCGTTGATGCCTCGAAAGACTTCTTCATTTCCCCAAATGATGAGATGCTAAATGAGATTGCTCTGGAGAAATCTAGGTTATTCTCTACTGCTATTTTCTTTTCATGTGTGGATGTGGAAAAATGCCCACCTTGCAAATTTATGGATGACTGGTTTCATAGCTTATGGAATTTGAAGCTTGGCCTAAAGATTTCCTTTTGTAGGCAAATCCAGTGGGGGTTATATATCATTTTCTTTAGTAATCATGAATCCCAAGTTGAAGCCCTTAAGAGGCATTATTGGACCGTAGGGAAGACCTCCTTTCATGCCCTAGCCTGGTCGCAGGAAGCAATTAATGATGAGGTGCTGGCCCTTTTGTGCCCTAGATGGATCATTGTTAAAGATGTTCCACCTTTTCTCTGGAAGTTCTTGCCTCAATTGATGGACGAATTTGGGAAAATCATACGCATAGATGAGACTTCCCGCTTGGTTCCCAACCTAGATGCCAGAATGTTGATATCTATTAAACCTAGGATTGACATCCCCCTGAGTCTAAACCTTAATATTGGTGGAGAAGTTTTCATTTGCCCAGTTGAGGTTTTAGGAGGCTTGAATGCTTGCTTTCTCTGCAAAAAGGAAGGGCATCAAAGAAAAAATTGCCTGATAATTGCCAATCGTAAGAAACCTAATGCGAATGAAGCCCCAGTTAACCCTAACATTACCAATGCTCCTTCAAATGGGTCAAAACCTACTACTCCCATGGAAAACCCTCAATCTACATCAGACTTAACCATCCCTAAGAAAAATCAAAACAATAGTAACCCCACTGCTTCTTCAACCTCTGGACCTCTGCCTGTTCAGACCCTGCATAATATGAATAATTCGCGGTTGCCCTCCAGTAAAACCTTGAACCCGCTTGTCTTTATATCTATTGATTCATCTTCCACTGATGAATTTCAAGTTGCTACTCGCAAAAAATGTCAACGGAAGAATGCTCAACAACTTACTTTGGATCGCATTCGTGCTGCTAATCCTAGATCCAATCGTTTTGAGATTCTTAACACCTCCCCGCTTATGATTGAAGCCACTTCTTACCACACTACTTCTGGTACAATTGACCTTAATAATGATTTTGACACTACTATGAAAGACAGTGTGGACACTAACAAATTTGTCTCCATGACTCTAGACCCCGTTCCTTCTTCGAAGACTCCTACTGAGGAACCACCTCCTAACCTTCTATCCTCCTCCCTCAAAGAAAGTGAAGACAGTCTAGTCATTGAAGCTATCTATGCTAATCCTAATCCAGCCTCTGGCACTGTCACTAAAGACATTCAGGGTTCATGTTTGGACTCTGTTGATGGCAGTGATGAGGAAGATGCTTTGATAAGCTCTGGTTCTAAGAAAAAAGGTAGGCCCCTTGGATCTAAGAACAAAAAGAAGAATGGAGACTCTGGTCTCCCTACTAGTTCCCTCAACCATGTTTCTCCATGAAGGTCATCTCGTGGAATGTGAGAGGCCTCGAGTCTCTAGATCATAAGCTTATCATTAAAAGTTTTATGGATTGCCACACTAACATTGATATTATGATGATGCAAGAAGTTAATGCTGTCGGTTTTACGCTTGATAATGCTCTTAATTGTATCTGGAAGGATGAACTCAAGATTGTTTCTTCGCATCCCAAAGGGAAAGGGGGTGTTGCTCTCCTCATTAGCCCTAGATGGACTAGCTATATTACTGACTCTGGTATTTCACCTTGTAATAGGGTTGCTTGGGTCTCCTTTAATTTTAATAACTCCCCTTTTGGAGTTTGCTCTCTTTATGCCTCTAATGATTACAATGAAAGAATCAACCTATGGGATTTGATGTCCACCCTCCCCAACATTCCTCGGCTTATTGGTGGCGATTTTAATATGATTGAGAATGCTGATGACAAAATTGGAGGATCTCCCTTTGAGTGGAAAGGCTCAGAGAAATCTCATTGGGATAGCCTTAAACATTATCTTCATCTTTTTGACCCTCTTGAAGGCAACAAATCTGACTCCGCAGCCCTCTGGTATACTTGGTGCAACTTCCAACAAGGACCTAATCGAATATACTCCAAACTCGATAGATTCTATGTTGACAGTAGCTTTTTCTCCTTCCCCCCTAACTAATACCGTACTGCTATTGCTTCTATCCCCGCTACTCTCTCTGATCACTACCCCATTTTAACTATAGCGAACTTTAGAAATTCCATCTTACCTGCCCCTCAACCCTATCAAAAATTTATCCTTAATACCTCTCTTCTTGGCGATCAAGATGTGCTTATTTCTGTTAAGATGATTAGAATTCTCAATTTGCAAAATAAATCCCTTTCTCAAACTAGTAGATGGAACCTTAACATTTCCTCTTGGAAAAATATCTTCCAAACTTTTGGGAAAAAGAAGGCTAAATATTTTAGACGTGTGGAGAAAGTGCTTACTGACCGGCTCCAATTGATTGAGACTAGCATACAAGCCCAGCCTGATTCTCCTTCTCTTGCTGAACAGGTTTCTCAAGCTAGAGAGTCCCTTAGGAAGCATCAACAGGTCAAGGTTAGAGGTGCCTCTATTAGAGCCCGTAATCACTGGCTTCAATTTGGTGATAAAGGATCTAAACTCTTCTTTAACATCCTCAAATAAAAACAGAGCAAAGAAAGGATCGACAAAATTGTTGATAATGACAAGGAGCTTCTCACCATACACGATATCTCCAATGCTTTTGAAAAATTCTATAGAAACCTTTTCACCTTTGAAGATATTGCTGCTTCAAAAGCCACTAGAAGCAGCTGCATTAACCTCATCCCTAAGATGATCTCTAACAGTGACATTCCTAGCCTTCAAAGTATGGTTTCCCAACAAGAAATTGTTGACACCATCTGGAAGCTTAAAGATAACAAAGCCCCTGGTCCGGATGGGCTCCCTGTTGAATTTTACAAAGCTAATATTGAGTGGATTACTAATGATCTCTACGACCTCTATTCAAAAGCTTTTTCTAATGGCACTTTGGGGAAGTCTATTAACACTGGCATTATCAAATTGATCCCTAAAGATGGTGATAGAGCCCTTGTTAAAAACTAGTGTCCTATCACTTTGCTTAATGTATCTTATAAGATCCTTACCAAAATTTTGGCCTCCCGTATGGAATCTATTCTCCCAAAATTTATTTTCTCTACCCAGACCAAGTTTATTAAGGGAAGATATATACTTGAAAACCTTATTACTAGTTGGGAGGCCATGGAGTGGGCTAATTCTTCTCAGCAAGACGCTGCCATGCTTCTTATTGATTTTGAGAAGGCTTATGACAGGGTTGAATGGGACTTTATTATTATGATGCTGAAAGCTTTTGGTTTCCCCAGCATCTTCTGCAATTATGTTCAAATCCTCCTCCAAGATGCCTCTACCATGGTTGAAATCAATGGGACTCTTACTCAACCCATCCTGCTTTCTCGCTCCATTAGATAAGGGTGTCCTCTGGCTCCTGCCCTTTTTGTCATTGCCTCAGATGTCCTATTTTATCTTCTGAAGGATGATACTATCTCCCCTAGAGTTTGTGGAATTACTCTTCCTAATAATTCTGAACTCCTAAACATACAATTCGCTGACGATACCTCTCTTTTTTTGGAGCTCTCGGAGAATAATATCCAATGTCTCAACCAAAAACTTGATCTCTTTGGTAAGGCCTCTGGGGCTTGTATCTCCAGCTCCAAATCCATTATGTTGGGATGGAAAGATAAGCCTCTAGATTGGTTTTTTCAATTTGGGTACACATGGGGAGGTCCTAATAAGATTGTTAGATACCTCGATATCCCCTTCTCTGTGACCCCCTCACTCAAAGATATGCGGCTTTGGGTTAAGGAAAAAATTAACAAAAAACTTAACAAGTGGAACAATAGATTTCTTTCCCTTGCTGGAAGAGTGCAGGTTTGTCAGAAAATCCTCTCTTCATATAGTATATATTACTCTTCTTCTTGGATGTTTAGTAATTATCATATCTTTGAAATTCAAAAGGCCATCCGACATTTCCTGTAGTCGGATGGTAAAGGTAACAAAAAAGCCCATGCGGTCAAATGGGGCTGGTTCCATCTAGAGAAAAGTCTTGGTGGTCTTGGCCTGAAGGATCTCAAACTTCAGGGGATGGCCCTGGCATCCAAATGGATCTTCCAAGCTCTAGATGGCGACGAGCCCTGGAAAGTGCTTATTAGAAACAATATTCAGAATGGTATCCCCAAAGAGGTCAAATCCTAGAAAGGCCTTCTCTTTTGTGACCTGATTGCTGGCAAGTTTCCCATAACTATTCGGGGTACTTGGGTTTTCAGATCCATTTGGAAGGCTTGGAAGAATGTTCGTGGCTTTATTGATAACTCCACTTTTGATTACAATTATACTTTGCATGGCAAATGCTCTATTTGGTGGAATCTCCTCCACCAGGGTAAGCCCCTCGCCTTGACCAAGGGATGTTTGGCCAGAATCTGGGCTAATAAAGGTATTAACTGTATTATGGATATTATGGAACATAACAATCTTGTTAGCTGGGATAACCTTGCTAGAGATTTTGATCTCCCTGCTTCCCATAAACGTACTTACAATTTGATTAAGCTGGCCTGTGCTGCCCTCAACCTTCCTAGGAACACTGATGTTGATTCCCACCGCTTCCTCTCCTTTAGATGGCAAAATGGCTCCCTCCTGACTACTGTTAAAGCTAAAGATATTTACAAATTCCTTAATCATGATACCTTTGTCACTGATCATATCAATATTGTTTGGTATTGTACCTCCACCTCTGTTGACTGGCAGAAAAATTTTGATAAACTGTGGAAGGCCCCCATCTTGCCTAAGATTAAATGCTTCAAGTGGCAACTTTTGCTGGATAGATTACCTATCAGAAACCACCAAGCCAGCCTTGATATTTGTCCTATTTGCAGAATGCCTGAGACTATGAGACATATTTTCTTTGATTGTAGTTTTGCTAGAGAGATTTGGCTTATGTTTGGTGTTTCTATTACAAAACATGTTTATACTCTGGATATCATTACTGGTTTTATTGATGGGCTTCACAAAGATGCTAACCTGTTTTGGTAGATTCTCTCATCTCTCATCCTTTGGTATATTTAGAAATTAAGAAATGATTCTAAATTTCAAGGCATTAACAAGACTCTTACTAGGTTTTATAGAAAACTCACCCGTTTTAAAATTGCCTCTCAGGTTTGTTGTGTTTTGAATCTGGAAAGGAGGAAGCTGTTGAGATTCCTTTGTGATGGGCATGCCTCTATGTTCATCTATGAGATGAAGAATGGCTTCGAGCTGGCTAGTATTGCTGATAATCAGATGGCTTTTGATGATGCGCTTGGAAAACTAATGCATGATATCAAAGCTAACAATGGTCCTAGATCTGAGAACTTGCATATCTACTCTTAGCTATTGGACCTGAAAAAAGTGGTCTAGATGGAAGGCCCGCTTGGATGGACTACATGGATAGATAAATTTGATGATATTCTGCATTCGTGGATTTTTTGCTCTTACATACTTGTATATACTCTGTTATCATGTTTTAACCCTATGCGGTTTGCTACTTGATACTCTCCGATTGGTAGGTCGAGGCCAAGCCTCCCTTCTTTTTGGTGCTCTTTTTTGAACTCTCGATTATTAATATAAAAAAAATAAAATTTAATACTTAGTTTCAATTTTATATGATGGAGTGTAATACTCTATTTTTTTATTTAAATGATAATTCTAGTAATTTTTGAATTATAATATATGAATATAAATTTGCATGCTTTAAATAAACACATGAAAAAAATAAACTGAAAGTAGAAAAAAATAGAAAGAATAAATAATTAATTTCTTTTAATTAAAGCTTAGTTTAGTTTATTAAAGTCTAAGACTTCCACATGACTTTAATATTATAATTTACTACATAAAAAATTAAAGGTAGAGACATTTATGTAATCTAGTTGTTAGGAAAACAACACTTCTAGAAACTGAAAGAAGCCCGACCATGCCAGGGTGTGAAAGGTGAAAAGAGTAGCAGGTCAAGGTTATTGCCTCTACACTGACATCGTCAATAGGAAGTAGCAAAAAACATAAAATGATCAAACATTAAAGTTTATTTTAATACTTTCTCCAATTGTTAGAGTTAGGACATATGTTGTGCCATGTTTTCCTTGTAAGCTCTATTCCATAAAACCTAGAGGCATGAAGAAATGGGTTTGAACAGTGAAAAGGGAGTTTGCACAAAAGGTGTGCTAATGTGTGTTGAGGATATGTACTAAATGAATTTGGTGAGAAGGGTGGAAAAGTTTTTAAACAAATGCAATTAACAGATGTTCCATCAAATTCCACAAACAAAGCCCAAAAATATAAACAAACAAACAACCAAAGGAAATAGCAGAGGCACGCTCTCCATATAAGTGGATTGAAACACCGAATTTGCTTTGACATGGAAATGACTGGGAATAGGATTGAAGGAAAAGGCCAGCTTTTGAAGAATCCAAACAACCTTAGCCATCCTTATAAATGTCTAATAAAATTATGAATTTGGATGCTTTCCGTTCACCACATCGCTTCTATGATCAAAATTGCCGAGGAAAGCCTCTTCCATTTTAGGATGCACAATTTTGAGGTATTTCTTGTTGTAGAATTTACTGAAGGCGCAGTCCGACAATATGTTGAGAAGCTCCAAGGGTTCCATGGGAAGCATGTCTCTGAACTGAGTGAAGCAGTCATGCCTGTGCTTTTTAGGAACAAAGGCTGCCACTGATATAAAAGCTTTCATTCTCAAACCCTTGAAATAATTTTTCGCACAAATATGAGTTGAAAGCAAGTTTAATGTGATTTGGCTTTCTAAATGAGATGGACGGTGCAATGGCAGCGGCTACTGTGTCCACGTCCCAGCGTGCATTCTTCATCTGCACCACTAAAACTTTGGTTAAGTTGTCTGCAGCTTCATGGACTTGCTCAAATGTTGACTGAAATAATTTAGGGGTTGGAGACTCCACAGAAATCTGCTTCTGAACTTGAGTCTTACAGTTTTCATCTTTGCAGCCATACTTTTTCAAGCGCTTTTCCAATTTCTCAATATTTTTAGTCACTTGTTTCAGATTTTCCTTGAGAAATTGTATTTCATCTGGCATTAGCATGGCAGAGCAGTTCACTTGTTTCAGATTTTGCCTGAGAAATTGTATTTCATTTGGCACTAGCAGGGCGGATGCCAAGTCGACAACATTGTGGAGGTGGATAGAAGTTAAACATTTACTGGAAACTTCTGGATAGTATTATTTTTCTTATTTTTTGGATTGAAAAAATAATAAAACCCCTGGCTAAATTAGGGGTGACCAATCAAAATAAAGAAATTAATGATTACAAATTATTTAAAAAATAGAACAGTACAAATATGTCCTTAAACTTTAGATCTTCAATAATTTTTATTGTAGAAACTAATTAGATATAGGCAAATGAAAACATTAGTTCCCTGCCTATATATAGGCAGGGACTAATAATATCAATTCATATTATCAATGTAATTGATAAATATAATCCATCTAGGGCCCGTTTGGACCACGGCATATCAGCCGTTATTCCTAAATTGCGTATTCCGAATTCCAAATCCATTGTTTGTGGTCATCCTAGCAATTGCGAATTGGAATTTCGGCATGCCAATTTTGCCCAAAAAATGAGTATTCGATCTTCCATCGAAAAAGGTGGAATTAGAATTTGAGGCTCTAATTCCACCTTTTGAATTCCAATTTTGGAATCTTGTCGGGTCCGCGTGCGGGCATAAAGTTTTTTATTTCAGGTCCGCGAGTGGTTTTACCTCTAACTCGCGTTTCATTTTGCATTCGACATCGTGCGTGGTGAACATCTCTGCAACGCCTTCATTTCTTCAACGCCTTCCTTGGTCTTTGCAACACCTTCCTTGGTCTCTGCAAGCAATACGGTAAAACCCTTTTCTATTTTTTGTCAAACTTTGCAATGGGTTTTTATTTTGAAGAATTTTACAAAGAATTTTATTTTGAAGACCATGCCTGTAGAAGCCGCCAATAGTATTCTGGTTTAGTTTTTTTTTCACCTTAGACATCTCTGTTTATTTATAAAATGCCTTTAAAAATGGCAGAAGGTTTGATGTTGAATGATGATTCCTTGCTACAAAAACCCAATAGTATTCTGGTTAGTTTTTTATCACTTTGCAAACAAATATGATTCCTCGCTACAAAAACCCTAAACCCTTGTTCAAAATTCTTTCTGCCGCCAACAACACTACTTCTAGGTGTAGGCCATTGTGTTTCTATAGGCATGGTCTTCAAAATAAAATGCTACAGGCATGGTCTTCAAATTAAAATTTGAAGACCATGCTTGTCGAAATCTATAGGTGCTTTTCATCAAGGCAGATGGTAAAGAGTGGAGTTTTTCTTATGAAAATTTGTGCAAATGGGTAAGATATGCTGCCTGCTGTATAGTTTTTTCTCACTTTGCAAACAAATATGATTCCTCGCTACAAAAACCCTAAACCCTTGTTCAAAATTCTTTCTGCCGCCAACGACACTGGTTCTGGGTGTAGGCCATTGCGTTTCTATAGGCATGGTCTTCAAAATAAAATGCTACAGGCATGGTCTTCAAATTAAAATTTGAAGACCATGCCTGTAGAAATCTATAGGTGCTTTTCATCAAGGCAGATGGTAAAGAGTGGAGTTTTTCTTATGAAAATTTGTGCAAATGGGTAAGATATGCTGCCTGCTGTAATTTGGTATTTGCCAAGCAATACTTGCAAGCAAGTGGCATCTTGTTAATCTATTCAAATTAGTAAGTACAGATGCCTTTGTGCAAACAAAGATGTCCAGATGTTGTGTGTGGTAAAGCGTTAGGTCAATTCTGGTCTAGGGTGTTTTGAGGATCTCCATTTTGAACAATCCACTGCATCATAGATCTATTGGAAGAATGATGAGATCCCATGCTAGATCTATGATGCAGTGGATTGTTCAAAATGGAGATCCTCAAAATGGACAATATACTATATACTAAATCCTTTCAGTTTCTCTAAATAGAAGAGCATTACTATGCTATCACTTTGTCTTCTAAAAGAGCATTACTGTGCTATCACTTTGTCTTCTAAAAGAGCAACAAGATGTGATGGTCTATGTGCCATCTCCCCGTGGTATCAAGGAAAGGATAAATTTGCAATTAACAAGATGCACACTTTGAAATAATTGTTAAGTAATGTCTCTGTGTCATTTTAATAATATTATTATTACCACAGCTGCTTTCTCTTCCCAAATTATATACCACAACATTCAAAGACAAATAGCCTAGCATATCTTACAACATTGCTTCTTTCTTACTAAACTCGACTGGTTGCATGCGCTCTATTTTATCTTTTTCTTTATGTCTGCAATTTACTGAAGTATGTCTGATCATCCGAATAAAATGTTGATAGATATGTAATACATTTGGTGCACTCATGCCCTATCCCATAATCAAATCTGGCAGATAGCGTGTCCATCTAAAGTTAGCCTTAGAATTTGGTTATGACTTATCCAGAGATAGTGATCTCAACAAAAGATTCATATGAGACATGCAGATCAGGAAGCTAAAAAGAATTTTAACATTTCAATTGTCAACAACAATACTGAGGTTTTATATCTTATAAGGTTAGGTTAGGACAAATTTTAACAAAGTGGTGGTAATGTAGAGCTTCAATTTGACATTGGCCATCAAGTTTTAGTGATAAGTGGGTAGGGTAGTGACAAATGCCAATTGCATAATCATGTGGGAAGTTGAAGTGTATACATAACAGGTATATAGCCAGACTGGAAGCAAGATGATTCCTATCAGAAATATAAAAATCAGCTTGTAGTGATGAAAAAAATGAATTGCAGCAATATTTTATATCAAAGTGAAGGATTTGTTTTCTTATTTAAATTTTCTATATATCCTATAGGCCTAATGCTTTGTTAAATGGTGAAACTCATTGCTTAAAGAAAATTTTGAGGACTCAGACTCAGCTCGGCAGCCCAGATTTGGACTTAGGCTTTTGGCTCAGCAACACAAAATTTTCTCAAGAGTTAAAAACTTCATGAAGACTCAGTGAAAATTTTCTACCAATTCTATTATATCTACTACAGCTTCTTGTCCTTATCTGTCTAAGAATCCTTTATGCCTTGGATTGCTCTTGATTGATGTTCTCGGAACTATTCATTCCCCATGGAATGTTCCCATGTAATGTTTACTGGGAGTTGAAAATCAAAGTATAGATAGGTTATGGGTTACTTCCTTTATTATTCTTAAATCGCGTAGTCCAACTTGTTAAGAGCACCATCTCTGTAGGTGACAATACTCCATTTCAAATCTAGTTCTCTCACACATGCTCAAACTACTACTCTCTTAAAATTAGATGATCTAGGGCATACACATTAGTGTCTAAGTTCAACGATTAAAACCCCAGTCAAATATTAGTTCACATAGTGATGAGTCTGCAGTTCAGAATTAGTAGCCCCTTGAACCGGTTGTGAATGCTTTATTTACAGGATCCAGTAGTAGCCACTTGAATGTATTAGTATTGAACCATGCAAATGCTTTTCTTCTTGATAATGTCCTCATTTGTTTAAGAAGAAATGCATTCAAATGGTTCAATACCAATAGGCAATACATTCAAGTGACAATTACACATGGGACAGTTAGTGTGAGATGTCCTCATTTGACAGTTAGTGTGAGATGTCCTCATTTGTGACAAGGACAGTCACAAATGAGGACATATCACAGTGACTATCCCTTGTGTAATTGCCACTTGAATGTATTGCTATTGAATCACAGTAATGCTTTTCTTCTTGAACAAAAGAGGAAAGTCACTCTAAAGATAACATGATAATGTACAGTCACTGTAAGGATAGTCACAAATGAGGATATCTCACAGTGACTGTCCCTCGTGTAATTGCCACTTGAATGTATTGCTATTGAACCACATTTATGCTTTTCTTCTTCAACAAATGAGGACAGTCAATCTAAAGACAACATGATAATGTACACTCACTGCAAGTGTACATTATCATGTTGCCTTTACAGTGACTGTCCTCATTCAAGTGGCAATTACACAAGGGATAGTCACTGTGAGATGTCCTCATTTGTGACAAGGACAGTCACACATGAGGACATCTCACAGTGACTGTCCCTTGTGTGATTGCCACTTGAATGTATTGCTATTCAACCACATTAATGCTTTTCTTCTTCAACAAATGAGGATAGTCACTCTAAAGGCAACATGATAATGTACACTCACTGTAAGGACAGTCACAAATGAGGACATCTCACAGTGATTGTCCCTTGTGTAATTGCCACTTGAATGTATTGCTATTCAACCACATTAATGTTTTTCTTCTTCAACAAATGAGGACAGCCACTCTAAAGACAACATGATAATGTACACTCACTGCAAGTGTACATTATCATGTTGTCTTTACAGTGATTGTCCTCGTTCAAGTGGCAATTACACAAGGGACAGTCATTGTGAGAACTTCTCATTTTGTGAAATTACACAAGGTACTTTCTTGTCAACATATGTTGTATACTGAACTTGCAACTCTATTCTCTGATTATGCATTATAGTTGGGTGTTTTCTTATGTTGTTTCGTGATTGTTTTGTTGGTATTTTTATGTAATTCAATGGATCTCATTGATGATATTGATGATGATGATGATATTGAAATGGAAGGAGAGATTATGAGGAGGAGAAGAGTCCTGCCTGTTGTTGTAGTTGTTCTTGCCACCCTTGTTGCGGCCATAGGGGAGTGTATAAAAGAAGGTAGTCAAAATATGTGTAAGCACATGAGAGATGCAATTCCTTTTTATAAGCATGTTATCAACTCCAATGAGACGGATTGCCATGACCAAATACGCATGACTAGATGATCCTTCTTTAAACTAGCCAATATTTTAAGGCAAAAAGGAAGCATCAAAGATACAGAATTCCTCATGTTAGAAGAACAATTAGTCATGTTCCTCCATACTCTTGGCCACAATCTGAGGAATTGTAAGATTGCCCATAACTTTGGGCACTCTGGAGAGACGGTAAGCCGATACTTCCACAAGGTCTTGAGGGCTATCTTGGTGCTCCATTCGCATTATTTTATACCCCCTAGTCCAAACACTCCTTGAGAAATTAGTGGGAAGGCCCGTTTTGATCCATACTTCAAGGTATATCTCCCAGTGGTTTAATTTTGTTTAGAGTTGTAATCTTATTATTGCGTGTTCATTAGACCTATGATTTATTTGACTACAGGACTGTGTGGGAGCAATGGATGGATCCCATATACCAGTCATTGTCGATATCAACCTGCAAGCTAAATATCGCGATAGAAAAGGCAACTTGTCACAAAATGTTATGGGAGTGTGTTCATTTGATTATAAGTTTCAATACATCCTTGCTGGTTGGGAAGGGTCTGCTGCAGATAGCCGTGTTCTAGCTTTGGCTCTATATAGAGCCAATCCATTGGTAGTTCCCCCAGGTTTGTAAAATATGATTATATTATTGAAGCATATGAAAAATAAGACAACATTATGACAATGACATTTTTTTTTGTTTAGGTAAATATTATTTGGTCGATGCTGGATATCCAAACGTACCAGGATTTCTCGTGCCTTATCGGTGCACACACTACCACCTAAAGGAGTTTTCAAGAGCAAACCCAATAAACACCCCACAAGAGTTGTTTAATCATCGACACTCCTCACTTAGGAATGTAATAGAGCATACATTTGGGATTTTGAAGCAGCGTTTTCCTATATTGAAGCATGCGACATCTTATCAAATCAAGACACAAACACATATTGTTTTGGCATGTTGTATACTTCACAACTTCATTATGATAGAGGATGGCCTTCCATCTGAGGTAGAATTTGAAGAGGAAGATGGTCATGATGGGATAGATGTACTAGTGCTTGAGACATATGGGTTGAGCCAGCGTGAAAGAGATGATTGGGCCAATTTTTGAGATGAAATAGCAAGAAGGATGTGGGAAGACTATAGATCCCGATCTTAGTCGGTTGAATAACTATTATGGCAGTGTTTAAACTAATGTCAGATTTCATAAATTTCATAAATTGATACTATACATTAATAAAAGTTGTTATGCCATATTTAGTATTGTCATGTTATATTCAATGTTGCTATATTTTATATTTAATGTTGCTATATTTTATATTTAATGTTGTCATGTTATATTTAATATTGTCATGTTATGTTTAATGCTGCTATATTTAATGTTGTCATGTTATATTTAATATTGTCATGTTATGTTTAATGCTACTATATTTAATGTTCTCATGTTATATTTAATATTGTCATGTTATGTTTAATGTTGCTATATTTAATGTTTACATAAGGTATGTCTAGGGATGTCCCAAATGAGGACAGTCACTGTGAGATGTCCTCATTTGTGACTGTCCTTACAGTGAGTGTACATTATCATGTTGTCTTTAGAGTGACTGTCCTAAGAAGTTCCCAGGTGTAACAAGTTCTAAGAATATACCAACAGTTCTAAGAAGTTCCCTAGCACATAGTAGCATCTACAGAGAAGAATATACCAGGGGTAACAACTATAGAGGAGACCATTTGAAACTGTCCCTTCTTCAACAAATGAGGGTAGTCACTCTAAAGACAACATGATAATGTACACTCATTGTAAGTGTACATTATCATGTTGTCTTTACAATGACTGTCCTCATTCAAGTGGCAATTACACAAGGGATAGTCACTGTGAGATGTCCTCATTTGTGACAAGGATAGTCACACATGAGGACAGTCACTATAAAGACAACATGATAATGTACACTCACTGTAAGATGTCCTCATTTGTGACTATCCTTACAGTGAGTGTACATTATCATGTTGTCTTTAGAGTGACTGTCCTCATTTGTGACTGTCCTTACAGTGAGTGTACATTATCATGTTGTCTTTAGAGTGACTGTCCTCATTTGTGACTGTCCTTACATTGAGTGTACATTATCATGTTGTCTTTAGAGTGACTGTCCTCATTTGTGACTGTCCTTACAGTGAGTGTACATTATCATGTTGTCTGTGCATCAGGTATGTCTATGGATGGTGATTTTCAAGTTGTCCAGGCAACTTCTTCTTCCAAGAAGGTGTTTTGGACAAAAGAAATGGAACGCAAGTTGCTAGACTTGCTACAGGAGCAAGTGTAGCTTGGAAAGAAAGCCGAAGGGGGTTTCAAGAAAGAGGCTTGGACAGCCATAGAAAGGAGGTTCAATAATGAGATGAAAATGAACCTATCGAAGGAAAACTTCAAGAACAAGCTGAAAACTTGGAAACAAGGGTATAGACTTATGAAAGACTTGAGAAATACAAGTGGCTTAGCCTGGAACGAGACCACCCAAACTATGGATACTGATGATAGTGTTTGGGAGAAGTTTGTTGAAGGTAAAATGGTCTTCAAATATCTTTTTAAGTTGAATATATCTTTTTAAGTAATGAAGGACCAATAATGAATTGAATTGTTATGCCATGATACAGAGAAAGGAATTTAAAAATGCCAAAATGTATAAGAGGCAGCCATTTCAGTACTATAATGAATTATCCTCTATTGTTGGGAATGACATAGCTGAGGGCACTACAGCTACAATAGCTCAAGAGATGGAGGAGGATTTCATTGATGATGATGTTTTTAGTTATCATGGTATGTATAATGCCTATTTTGAGATTGCTGCTAATTTGGCTAATGATGGTAATGAATCTGTTGATACACCTGTATCGAACCAATCTACAGCAAGCGGCAACGATAACCCTTCAACATTGTCAAGGAGGCCAAAGAGGAGGAGGGGAACATTGGTAGGTTCCTTGGATTTGATTTGTGAAATGATCAAAGATCTGTCTGTAGGCATTACAACAGGCCTTGCACAGCCTCTGAGAGTGGACAAAGCATCTAGTTTGAGAAGTGAGGTAGCGGAGTTGCATAAAGCACTTAAAGCAATCCCTAGCCTTCGTGACTCTACTATAATTGAAGCACATGAAAAGTTAATGCATGATCCACAATCAGCTGCACTGTTCTTGACAATGGATGAAGGGGAGAGAATCCATTATATGATATTGAAGTTTGGACTTTAGTTGACCGATGTTTATAAGGTCTTCTATTTAAAATCAAAACTAATGTTTAAAATCAAAACTAACTAATGTTTGTTAAGAGTTTGTTAAATTTTCCATGTTGCTAAAAACTTTGTGAAATCTGCCATTTATAATCTCATTTGTGAAATGTTTCTTTTTGATACCAGTTTTCTGCTATGGATTAATTTGTATTCTCTACATTATCTCTAGATTAATTTTTATTCTCTGCATTGTCTTTGTATTTTCTGCTGTGGATTAATTTGTATTCTCTGCATTGTCTCTGTTAGGTGTATTGTCATTTTTAGAACTATTGGTGTTCTAGTATATCTTTGGGTTGTTTGTTCTCGTCTCCTCTATAGTTGTTACACCTGGTAGGGAACTTCTTAGAACTGTTGGTTCAAGAAAAGCATAAGTGTGGTTGAATAGCAATACATTCAAGTGGCAATTACACAAGGGACAGTCATTGTGAGATGTCCTCATGTGTGACTGTCCTTGTCACAAATGAGGACATCTCACAGTGACTTTCCCTTGTGTAATTGCCACTTGAATGAGGACAGTCACTGTAAAGACAACATGATAGTGTACACTTACAATGAGTGTACATTATCATGTTGTCTTTAGAGTGACTGCCCTCATTTGTTGAAGAAGGGATAGTTTCAAATGGTCTCCTCTATAGTTGTTACACCTGTTATATTCTTCTCTGTAGATGCTACTGTGTGCTAGGGAACTTCTTAGAACTGATCGTATATTCTTAGAACTTGTTAGACCTAGTATATTCTTCTCTGTAGATGCTACTGTGTGTCATGGTCCAAACGGGCCCATAAATGTGGTTGAATAGCAATACATTCAAGTGGTAATTACACAAGGGACAGTCACTGTGAGATGTCATCATGTGTGACTATCCTTGTCACAAATGAGGACATCTCATAGTGACTGTCCCTTGTGTAATTGCCACTTGAATGAGGATAGTCACTGTAAAGAGAACATGATAATGTACACTTACAATGAGTGTACATTATCATGTTTTCTTTAGAGTGACTGCCCTCATGTTGTATATTATTCTCTGTAGATGCTACTGTGTGCTAGGGAACTTCTTAGAACTGTTGGTATATTCTTAGAACTTGTTACACCTGGTATATTCTTAGAACTTGTTACAGGCCATAAAAAAAAAACTATAGGTTCCACCACTTTAATCCTATATTTGACCCAAACAAACAAAATAAAAACAATGCCATTAAAGAGAAAGGAAAAACCTGCAAGTAGAACAGGTACAGTTTCCATCAGCTAAATAGCCACAATGAGTAGAAATGCATGTAGAATGTGCTTCCATTTTTCTTTCCTTCTTTTGCTGAATTTTCCTTTTTCTTTCAAAGCTGTATATGGCTTAATATTAACCACAGTGCATATGGGAATCTGAATATGTGCATATATAGATGTGCTAAATGGAGTGGAGAGAGATTTCTTTGAGGTGGAGTGTTGCATGTCTAGATTTTCCCATGCTGAAACGTGGCAACACCTCCATTTGACACCCATGTGTCAAATGCTACATGCTAGAATGTCTACTTCATGTGTGTGGATTATAAGCATGTGCTGTCAGAGTGTCTGAATATTGAGTGTCCTATTGCTATTGCTATTGTTTAATTTTGGGATTGTTGATATAGGTGCATTATTGAAATCGGTTTGATGGCTCTGATCAATGTGCCAAGTTGTCGATGTGGTGGTGGGTAGTGCCAGTTGAAGATTTCACGGTCAGTGGACAACCCTGGACGATAATATTGGTGTTGTCCAAACAAAAAAAAGGTTGCTAATGTGTATATATTTAATATTTGTAATGTAAATACTATTTATTATATTTAATGTTTGTAATGTAAATAGTATTCAATACTAATGTAGATTGGGCATCACAGGGCTATCATGATTGTGGGTACTTTAGATATGTCGATGACAACCCATCTACATCCATTCGCCCATTTCCAGTCATCCACGATCCAGACATCCGCTCATCTCCACTCATCCACAATCTAGGATTTGAGTGCAATAGTTGTCAAGCTAGGACAAATGAAATTAAATTTTTATGATGCCTTTTCTGTATTGTAATCGCATATCTTTTGTGCAACCATATGCGTAGATGAGCTCAAGAAGTAGTCAGTTTTGTATTTTGATATTGTAATATGCGGAGATGAGTTCAGGAACTAGTCAATTTTGTATTTTGATATTGTAATATACAGATATGAGCTCGGGAATTATTTAGTTTTTTATTTTGATATTATAACTAAATATTATACTATGTATATGGCGTAACTCCTCTTCACCCCAAGTGCGCATATATATGGTCCACATAGTTTTTTTCACAATAATTTTTCATGTTTATGGCTTAGGTGAGCCCCAATCTAGTATTAGTCACATGATTTAACGTTGTTTTTGTGGTTATTGCTTTGTAGAATTCTAACCCAGGTTTGTAGATGAATTTTGAGGTTAACATAGATATATCATGTATAAACTCATTTAATTGGTCATATTTTTATCTTGACAAGCGTGAATCATTCAGGTAAGAATCAAAGGGGGTCATAGAAGGTAATAATAATTAATAAGATTTAAAAAAAAAACTCATATAGAAGTTAGCAATTGAATGTACTTCATTGGTGTACTAACAAAAGCACAAAGCAGTTGTATGTTCTATGTATGCAGTGTCTACAGACAAAAACAAGAGTTCGGGCATGACAGAGCGTCAAAGACTCATCAGACTAAATTATAACATTGTATCTACATTATGTAAAATGAGGAATGCCTCATTCAAGTTGTAACACTATATCTGCATTATGTAAAATGAGGGAATGCCTCATTCAAGTTGTAACACTGTATCTGCATTATGTAAAATGAGGAATGCCTCATTCAAGTTGTAATTTTATATCACCTCATGACTTTGTGGGGCTAGACCGGAGGTTTTCTCCACCCGACTCTTTCCTACCGGTGCTCCTATTGAGCTGGGTTAACATTTTGTAAAAAATAAATAATAAAATAAATGACTTGTTTATAAATTTGTGTATTTTGGGTCTACAAATTTTACAAATTTTATAAATTTTAAATTTTTTTATAAATTTTATATTTTATTTGTGTATTTTGGGTATACAAATTTTATAAATTTTATATTTTATTTTGGGTCTATAAATTTTATAAAAAAGTTATACAAAATGTTACAATTTTTATAAACTTATAAACATAATTTTATTTCAAAATATTATAAATATTCAAAATCGCATACAAATAAAATAAGTATTCAAAAACAAAATAAAATATTATAATAATTTTATTTTGGGTCTATAAATTTTATGAAAAAGTTATACAAAATGTTATAATTTTTATAAACTTGTAAACATAATTTTATTTCAAAATATTATAAATATTCAAAATCGCATACAAATAAAATAAAATATTATAATAATATTTTATTGCAAAAATAAAATAAATATTCAAAAACACAAAAAAAAATATGAAAAACATCATAACATTTGAAAAAATCACAAATTGTTTACAAATAAATTAATAAAACAAATTCTCATTCAATCAATATTCCGATTCCAAAATGCGCAGCCAAACGCGGAAAATAGATCTTCTCAGTCATCTTCCAGGTGGTCCAAACGGGTCGAACACATATTCCAGATATCATTTTGAGGATATGGATATTCCAGATTTACAACATATTCTAGAATTGACCATATCTGGCATTCCGTATGCCATGGTCCAAACGGGCCCCTAATTCAACAAGAAATCGGTAGTATCAAGTAGATAGTGATAAATATAAATATAATCATTGGATCACATAAACAATCATAGGTGCTAAGTCGAATAACAAGTCAACAATAATTGACTTTGATAAATTATTTATTAGACCCGAAATGTCGGCATTATAGAACAACCACACCTATGAAAATGATAACATATAAGGTATGATTTAGAAATATAGGAGGAGCATTGCAAAACAAGTATTTAAAGGGGACGATCACAACAACAAGACAAGAGGGCCTATGAGAATAGCAAGATACGTGGTTGAGATAACACGTAAGAAATAAAGCACTGTCAACATTGAGTTGGTAGCAGGGTCTTAATTCAGTATTGACTAGACTAAGGACCAATCATACCCTGCTCAGAACATGCCTTAGAAATTTTTGATTAGCGGATGAAACATTATAACACCTTTCGTAAGTAAAGGGGATAGCAAACATGTAAGTATTACGAAATATGTTGTTTGAATAACATTGGAAATAAGGCTTTACCATATGTGATAGATATATATATATAGTTATATATATATAATGCTAATATTGGGAATTGTAAATATATATTTATATATATAAGTGTATTTCATATTTATAGACCAGGGATAATACAAAAGTATATATATATATATGGAAATACAGACTTTAGTCTATTATAAATAGGAGTATAACAAGATAGGAACATAGAGAAATATATATTAAAATTATATTGTTATATGGATATATGTTTGTAATACAAAGAATTAAATGTTTGAAGCCTATTCCTTAATTCCTTGCTATAGCCCTGGGAGTTGATAGTTGAAGTTGTGTAGGAAAAGGCAGAGTAAATCCAGAGAATGTACTGCTGTCAAGCGCCCTATGATAAGTAAATCCATGCTCTCCCCAAGGTTGAGTTTAAGAGAGGTAAGGAGTCGAGGCTTAAACATGATAATTACTAAATGTGATATAAATTATATATTATTTTCCTAGATTGAATTAATTTGGTTATAAAGTAATGAGTGTTAAACACTGAAATTGCCAGCCTCCTAGTTGGGGTCATTACAAGTGGTATCAGAGCATAATCGTGCCATCCTGTGAGGAACACACATGAAAACATATCAAAGGAAAGGAAATAAAAACAAAATGAATGAACAATTGCCCACTGAGATGAGGGCATTCACGGAATAGGAAAATCAAACAAACCAAGCACTCCTCCAAGCACTGTAAAATATGGGGAGCTCAATTAACAATCTCAAAAATACTTCCATGAATGGACAGGACGTAAGTTCAAATCAATTAGAGAACCATAACGGGTCTTCATCCTCTACGGTACCCAAACCCCTTTTTCTACCTAGAGAAGAACTCTTGAGAGGGGAAGAAGGAATTGAACAATCCACTAATAGCACCATGGATAATGCTAGAGCCTATGCTAGTTTGGAACCATAAATCAGAGAACTTATAACATTTAGAGAGTTCTATGAGGGCCAAAAAAGAGAGGCACCAAGAGGGGCAAGGTTAAACCCAAACAAGGATTTAAAAGATAAAATAAACAAAGTAACCCTTCCAAACTTTGATGGGTCCGGAAAAATCACAGCACATGGTTGGTTACAAAAATTAAACACTTACCTCACCCTTAGCTCGATGATAGAGGAGGATGCACTCCAATTTTCTATTCTCCACTTAGAGGGCATAGCACACGAAAGGTGCTACCATGGAATCCACACCCAGGGTCATCAAAACGTCACATCCTATGAAGAATTTGTGCAAAGGCTTATTGGTGCAGGAGCATCTTGGGTCTTGAGCAATCTTGCATCGCCAAAAACATTTTATGTTTTTGTACATGTCTTATGTTTGTTTTGTAGCCATTGTTGTTGTTAGTTTCTTGCTTTGTGAAGTTAATGCAGTATTGTGGACCTATTCTTGAGCACTATCCTAAGATCACACACCCTAATTCATTTGGATCTGGGAGTTATCTTCATTTTCCTTGGGTATCAATTTTTTGCCAGTTTCACATGAAACATGGAGTGTTTCACCTTGCACGGTTTCTTATGATGGAATTGGATCTTGCACGGTTGGGGATCTATTCTTGGATCATGTATGGACCTAAATGTAATGGTGCATCATGTTTTGTTACTTCTGTCTTTAGTTTTGGTTTCTCTCCCTAGGCTGGACCTATAATATAATTGATGCCTAACTGGCTGACTTGTGGCTTAGCTGGCTATATATTGAGAGCCTTGGTTGATGTAAGGGTAGTACTAGGAGATTAGATTAGAGTAGAGTAAAGAAGAGTAGATTAGAATCATAATTGGATCTTGTGAGATCTTGAAGATTGGATGGTTTATCTGATATTGTAATAGCAGAGCTAGTGGTTTGCATGCTTGGAGACAAGGAGATTGCTTGGAGGCTTGCAAGATCAAGTTTAGATTTGCCTTAGTATTTCCATCAGTTGCTGATGTGTTTCAGAGCTGGAATAGCTAGGAGATTTCTGAAATACATTTGTAATTTCATTGTATAAGGCCGAAACTCGGAAGGCCTCACAACCGGGCATGTTGAATGAAATTCTATTTTAAAGCATTATTTTGTGTATTCCACTGTGATTGTTGTTGTTATAAGTGCTAGTGTAGGTTTGGACCAATCATTATTGGATCCTCCATCTTTGTCTTGCATCAAGTGGTATCAGAGCTTGAAGATCCTGAGTGTGTGGTCAAATCACCGAGGGTGAGGCAGTTTGCACCAGGACCTTGGATTGAAGATGCCTCCAAGGAGAGCTCATGAGATCTCAAAGGAAGAACCTGCTGGAGAATTCAATCTTGATGATTTTAGGGCTTTGCAGAAACAAGTGCAAGATCTACAAGATGAATTGAGAAAGAAGACTACATTGAAAGAAGATAGTGAAGATGAGTCTGAGGAAGAAGATCATTTTGAAGAAGTTATAGAAGAAGCCAGGGATCCAGAAGAGAGTAGAATCCTAAAGGCTATGTCTAAAATTGGGAAAAGACCTAAGATTGAAGTTTCTACATTTGCTAGAAGTCTTAGGCCAAAAGAGTTGATTGATTGGATTAATGATATAGATGAGTACTTTGAGTATGAAGAAATAGAAGATCTCGATAGAGTTCGATTTGCAAAGACTAAGTTGAAGGGTCATGCAAATATTTGGTGGAGAGAAGTTCAGTTGGAAAGAAATAGGAGAGGAAAAGAAAAGATCACTAGATGGAACCAAATGGCTGACAAGCTAAAAAAAAAATTCATTCCATTGGATTATGAGTTAGAGATGTTTAAGAAGATGCAAGCCTTGAAGCAAAACAACAAATCAGTACAGGAGTATACTGAGGAGTTTTACATAATCTTGATTAGGACTGGTCATTTTGAAGCTGATAAAGAGAAGGTTGCTAGGTATGTTTATGGCTTGAGACCTAGTCTTCAAGAAGAATTACTTACTATTCGGATGACAACTATAGGAGATGCTTATTAGATGACATTGAAGATTGAGGAAAAGTTGAACAAGAGGTTTGAAGGAAGACAAAATAATAGGAATCGAGGTGGTAAGACTAATGAAATAATTGTTGGAGGTAATGTGGTAGAAAATCCTAAGAAGATTGATGAAGGATCTAGAAGTGGTCAAGTCACTAAGAATTACAATAATGGATAGAGAGGGAGATGGAAAAATGAGTTCACTGGTACTTGTTTTCAATGTGGTGAAGAGGGTCATAGAAGTTTTCAATGTCCTAGAAAAAGAGTTGCACTGACTGCCGAAGAAGACATAGAGAATGTTGAAGAAAAAGGTGAATTTCTTATCACTAGGAGGTTGGCTACATGTGCTAAGGAACCAATGCAAAGAAGGAATTTGTTCAGAACCAGATGAAAGTGCAAGAATAAGGTATGTAATGTTATAGTTGATGGTTGCACTTCTGAAAACTTTGTTTCAGAAGAGATGGTTAGTAATTTGAACTTGGCAAGGAAGAAACACCCTAACCCTTATCAGATTAGTTGGATACAAGATGTGTCTAAGGTTAGGATTGAAGAGAAATGCTTGGTTAATTTTCAGATTGGATCTTATCATGATGAAATATTATGTGATGTATTGCCTATGGATGCTTGTCATCTATTGCTCGGGAGAACTTGGAAATTTGATAGACATGTTATGTTTGATGGTCATGCAGATACATATGTGGTAATGCATGGTGGATCCAGGCATAAGTTGTTACCTTTGCAGGAAGTTGGGGCTAGTGGATGTGGAGTTATCAGGTGTTGTCCTTGTGACAGTGACAAACATTAGGAGCAGAGAGTTGATGAACCTATTCATGGGGAACCTATTCCTGTGGATGAGAGGGAGCCAATTTTGAAAGGAAAAGAGAATAATACAGTTGAGGAATTTATAGAGATTAAGAGGCAGATGATCTTTTTGACAAAGATAGTGCAACAAATAATGACACTAGTAACACAGAGAGATGCAGATGGTGCCGAGTTGATTAGTAAGTCTGGAGAAGATATGATTCACTAAAGTAATGGTGTAATTGATAGTGGAAAAGGTGGTCAGAATCAGTTTCTGTCAGTTGCAGATAGAAAAGATGAGAAAAGTGCAGGGCAAGATAATTTGCTAAGTGTGACAATGGATAAAGTGAAGACAACATGGAATGAAGGTATGGAGGAGATATGGGTTAAGGATAGATATGGTATACCTATCCTGATTCCCTTAAGATGTTCATGAGAACATTCTTTTTATTTACCTGGGGTGTCTAATGCAGGAGCATCTTGGGTCTTGAGCAATCTTGCATCGCCAAAAATATTTTATGTTTCTGTACATGTCTGATGTTTTTTTTGTAGCCATTGATGTTGTTGGTTTCTTGCTTTGTGAAGTTAATGGAGTACTATGGACCTATTCTTGAGCACTATCCTAAGATCACACGTCCTAATTCATTTGGATCTGGGAGTTATCTTCATTTTCCTCAGGTATCAATTTTTTGCTAGTTTCACATGAAACATGGAGTGTTTCACCTTGCACAATTTCTTATGAGGGAATTTGATCTTACACGGTTGGGGATTTGTTCTTGGGTCATGTGTGGACCTAAATGTAATGACACATCATGTTTTGTTACTTCTATCTTTAGTTTTGGTTTCTCTCCCTAGGCTGGACCTATAATGTAATTGATGCCTGACTAGTCGACTTGTGGCTTAGCTAGCTATATATTGAGCGCTTTGGTTGATGTAGGGGTAGTATGAGGAGATTAGATTAGAGTAGAGTAAAGATGAGTAGAGTAGAATCATAATTGGATCCTGTGAGATCTTGAAGATTAGATGGTTTATTTGATATTGTAATAGAAGAGCTAGTGGTTTGTATGCTTGGAGACAATGATATTTCTTGGAGGCTTGCGAGTTCAAGTTTAGATCTTCCTTAGTGTTTCCATCAATTTTTGATGTGTTTCAGAGCTGGACTAGCTAGGAGATTGCTGAAATACATTTGTAATTTCATTGTATAAGGCCGAAACTTGGAAGGCCTCACAGCCAGACATGTTGAATGAAATTCTATTTTAAAACATTATTTTATGTATTCCACTGTGATTGTTGTTGTTATAAGTGTTGGTGTAGGTTTGGACCAATCATCATTGGATCCTCC
This sequence comes from Chamaecyparis obtusa, assembly GCA_027943335.1. Taxonomy (NCBI): domain Eukaryota; kingdom Viridiplantae; phylum Streptophyta; class Pinopsida; order Cupressales; family Cupressaceae; genus Chamaecyparis; species Chamaecyparis obtusa. The sequence continues at coordinate 4,274 of BSBK01009580.1, read as the reverse complement.
ATCTTTTCCCTATGTCACTTATTAAAAGATTTGATAGAAGACACCCCCAAGAAAATTTTAAAAAGATGACTCAAATCAAGCAACAAGGATCAATCAAAGGTTATATTGCTGAATTCCAAAAAATCTCAGTTTGAGTTTTAGGGGTAGATGATGATAGACTTACTTATTCATGGAAGGATTAAAATATTCACTAAAAGGTTTGGTAACTGCCCTTAAACCAATGACCCTAGACGATTCCATTGAAATAGCTCTAAGATTAGACACATCATCCACAAATATCAAAGAGGAAAATGAGCATACAAAAACCTTCCATAAGAAAGATAAACATCGTAAGGACTTCTTACCCATAGATGATCTTAAGAAAACTAATTTATTCTTCAAATTCCAAGAACCTTGGGAATGGGGAAACTCTTGTCGTAAAAAGGAACCAGAAGAAAAAAAAATGGTGCTATAGATGTAAGGAGAAATGGGACCCAGAACATAGATGTGGAAAGAGAGAGCGAGACCCCAACATAAAAATAATACTTGATAGAGAAACATATAGAAACCCGAACAAAAAGGAAAGACATGATGAAGGGGAGCTCAAAAGCATCCAAGAGACAGATGAGGGGTTGGGAAACAAATGGAGCTTTATGGAGGAACCCCTCTAGTAGCTAGAAACACTTTGGAAATATATTATCAACCACCATCCGCAGGGAACTATTAATATAATAACATAAAACCCCTTTAAGCATAATTGGAAATCATCTTGATAGAATGTGGTATATTACAAATGTAAATAATATTTTTTATTTTTTATTTTTTTAAAGAAGAGAGAAAATCAATAAAAAGAAGAATTTTTTTCGAACTGTATACTTTGTGTATGTTATGTGTCTTCATGCATTAATGTATATACTTTGTGTATGTTTTGTGTCTTCATGCATTAATGTGTTTGCTTCATGTATCCTTCGTGTCTTCACATATTCATACATATGTTTTCAAGTGTATACTTCCTCTGTGATTCCACTTGGTTTATCTTGGATAATAGAATAACTTAAGAAAGGTGAATTTAAGCTTGCTATCATTCAACTCATCTTGAGTTTAGTCGTGGATTCCTACACAAGGAGAAGACATATATTTGCTTGAGGACAAGAAAATTTTGGGAAGGGTGGACTGTCACGAACCAAATTTAATGTAGGTACAAATATATTCTTATGTATATACAATCTAAATAATAGTAATTAATAATTATAATTAATCAATCAATAATTAATTTTTATAATTCATTAATATAATTAATTATATATATATATATATATATATATATATATATATATATATATATATATATATATATATATATATATATATATATATATATATATATATATTTATATTTATAATAGTAATCAAATCAATATGTAATTTATATTTATATTCTAGTAACCAATACATAATTAATATTAATAATATCAATTTATATTATGAATGTAATTGATAAATATAATCCATCGAATTCAATGAGAAATTGGTAGTATCAAGTAGATAGCGATAAATATAAATATAATCCTGGGATCCCATAAACAATCATAGGTGCTAAGTCGAATAACAAGTCAACAATAATTGACTTTGATAAATTATTAATTAGACCCGAAACATCAGCATTATAGGACAAGGTCACAACCGCACCTATGACAATGATAACATATAAGGTATGATTCAGAAATATAGGAGGAGCATCACAGAACAAATATTTAAAGGGGATGATCACAACAACAAGATAGTGATGCAGGAGCACTAGGACCTTGGCTAGAAGGTCCTTCTCAAATTTTGGCTTGTACTGGTCCTAGCCAGACCGGAGGTAAATAATAGGTCCTAAGTATACCTAAGTGTGTTAGGAGGTTAGTAGATAGGGATAATGTAGGGTTTGGGTAGTATGAAAAGGCCAAAGAGCTAAATTACCCTTAGCACTTGACTTAGTCCCTCAAATTGCTAGAATGGATACAGGCATGGGAAATTGACTAAAATGTTGTGTTTTGATCTTAAATGATCTCAAATGACTTTAGTTAGATTGTTTGAGCTTTGTATGGGTTGAGTTGAGGTTTTTGAGTAGTGGATAACAAGTTAGCAAAAGTTGTCATGACAACTTTTGTCCTAAAAGGACTGACCTTGTCTTTAGGTCACCTAGGGTCCTAAACACCCTAAAGCTCGAACCTAAATGCTACTTAAGCAATGTTAAGCCAAAATCTTGAGGTTGGACACCTTGAGACTCACTGGTTAGTGTTTTTTAATTAACTGTTGTTTTCTTTGAGGACACAGTCTGTTGTCTTGATGTCACAGTAGCATCCATTGTAATCATTTTGATTTGCCAAGAAAGAAGCTATCTCTTTTGTGTGTTTAATTTCCATTCTACATCATTAGGAGTGTTCTTTAGGTGTTTGATTAAGCTTAGTTAAATTGTTTTGTATTTTCCAGTTCTCTGGCCTATAAATAGTTTTGGTTAGGAATAGTCCCAAGAGATAACTGAGAGGGGGGGGGGGGGGGGGGTTGAATCAGTTATCTACAAGATTAAATTCTTTATCCAATTAAGTATACTTAAACATAAAGCATAAACACAATTAAAGAATACATGAACACAACACCAATATTTTGGTTACGGGGAAACCCAAATAGGTAAAAACCCTAGTGGGACTTGATACCCACTAATATTTTGTACTAGTGTATAATGATCCTTGTTAGAAGATCCTTAACCCTATTAGGAGTTGCTTTACAATATATTAAGTACAATAGAACTGGTCAAGGGTCAGACCCTATTAGGAGTCTTTTACAATTGTCCCTGTTAGGGGAGAGGACACACTATCCGAGAGCACACTGCTCAAAGGGGTGAAGGCTACAACCTTCTGAATAATAGATACACACTATATCTGGATCTTGGTGAACTACGCTTTGACCTACTGTCTGGATCAATTCCAATGAATAGCACAAGTACTTTACTTGGTCACATAGACCTTCTTCTAATGGTTCAACACTTCACACACTCTGCTCTGCTCGACTTAATCAACCATGAACCACACTCTAGCAATCACAAATGACTGCCTATAAATATCTTTCCTCCAAATTATATAATCAAGTCGGCCTGTTAGAACCACCTTGAAATCATATTAGAGAAATCATAACAAACTCCAATAAACATTCTGTCAGCTCTACTATGCATGCAAACACATTTTGGGACCTATCTAATAAGATAATTGTAGACGCACGCTACACACTGTCGGCTCTACCAAAACAACTGGATCTTTCTCTGTAAGCTGAATTAACTCATGCGCTCTTAACCGAACATCAATAACACTTCTCCAAGATTAACTCCAAGGGCGCATACCCTAAAGATAGGCACAAATCAAGAACCAATAAAATCTCTGTCGGCTCTCCTGAAACAAACACATGAAACTACTACTGGCAAATAGCGACTGCATAACTTCACTTCTACTCGTCCACAGACTATGTGTCCATAACTAAAACATTACTAACATGTCTTCAACATATATCCAAGCGCGCAAGGCTCCATGATAACTATACAGAAAACCATACATAGAACACTGCCTGTTACTCTATCAGGAACATTTCTGACACCAGTTGCTATATAACTGTCTGTACTAATAGTTAACTTCTGCGCCCATGATATCATGCTGATATCATGTTCATGCTTCATATACTGGAAGCTTACTGCATAAGACTTCCACGCATGCTACTTTCCATATGTTGTCATCAATGAAAAACATACAGTCAGTACTGGCCTGCTGGAAAATCTCCAACACATTAGGAGTGTTGCTTAGGTGTTTTATTAAGCTTAGTTGAATTGTTTTTTATTTGCCAGTTCTCTAGCCTGCAAATAGTTTTGGTTAGAAACATGGCTCCCCCATGAAACCCTATCGTGTATTCATCATGGCCAGTTGGGGCATATTACAGGAGACAATGTACAATGTACATACTATTTGTGGAGGCCTAGAAAGTAAGATGGCCAATTTTAAGGCCTTGCCCTAGGCAAGCACTGGCATTGCTTGACGAGGGACAAGGTAGTGTAAAAGATTTTTTTACTTGTAGGGGAGGCTTTTCAACACAACTCCAAGACATTGAAGATCAAGAAGGGCACTAGAAAGTATGAACATGAAGATTTGAAGGGGTTTACCAATCCATTTACCCATCCTAAACTCTCCATGAACAATGAGAGCCTTAAAACCATTGAAACCCTCACCAAACCCTCCATTTTGGGTTAGGGCATTGTACGGAGGCTTGAT